>VWZW01004266.1:243288-328586 GCA_013397115.1 Edolisoma coerulescens | reverse complement strand
ATGGAAGCTGTGCAGGTGTAGGTACGGTCGGGATGGTGGAAAGGCTTGGGCAGGGCTGACAAGGGGCCTGGCCTGGGTTAGTGGGTAAGATTAAGCTGGTGTGGTTTAAACTGCTGTTTTAACAGGATTTTGCTTATACTCCAGGGGAGAAAAAAAGCAAATTTCCAACAGTTCAGTAATCATACTTTCCATCCTCGTTATCTGCTGGAGTTGCTGCTCCTTCCCCACCACCCTGCACATGCTGGAGCAGGCTATGTCTTCCCATTGCCCATCTTCCCATGCCCATGTTGCCTATGCTGTGTGTGCAGTTGGAGGAAAACAGATCAGGCACCAGGAACAACGCAGCTTTCTGCCACCCCCTTCCAATTCTGTTAAAATTATTATTATTTTGCTTTCACGGCTTACTCTGATCATTGCCTACCTTTACGTTCCCATATAAGAAGTTCAAATGTGGACTTGCTCCATCCTTTTTGTATCCTGTCTTTTGGGGAAAATGCTAACAGCCTTTCTGTTCACTGTGGATAAAAATAGAGCTTTTTGCTTTCTTAAAATTGAAAGTTGGTTGTAATTTCTGGTATCGATCTGTCAAATACACAGCTGGTAGAATTCTGCCATTCCTATACTAGAAAATATTAAAGGAAGAAAAAGTTGCTCTTAGGGGAGACCTGGGCATAATGAAATATGCTTGGTGG
Organism: Edolisoma coerulescens; assembly: GCA_013397115.1. Taxonomy (NCBI): domain Eukaryota; kingdom Metazoa; phylum Chordata; class Aves; order Passeriformes; family Campephagidae; genus Edolisoma; species Edolisoma coerulescens. The sequence goes on along the minus strand of VWZW01004266.1, from coordinate 327,894 downwards.
TACCTGAGGGGCTCTCATCAACTGAGTAGGAAACATTTCAGGTTGGTACACTACTATTCTAGAATGGGGTCACTGGCACTTGTAGGTCGCAACAGATGGATCCAGGGAGCACTATGGGTATGTCTACACCGGGAGTTTGGTGTCCAGTGTGGACTAGTTTTAAGGTGCATCCTGTTAGTGCACTTACATTAGAACTGCTAGGACAACTCTTAGGAATCTAGTGTTAAGAAGGCTCCTATAAATTAATCACTTATTAAAATCTGGCTAAGTACTAGAGCAATTGAAGATTATTTTGTGATAAATAATTTTGATGAATTTTTTGATGAATTAAGGAACTATTCTTTAAAGAACTATTGCTACAATAGACAACATGTCTGAAAGAACAGACGACCAGGTTCACAAAATGTCAGAATTCCACTCCAGAATACATCTGCCTCAAAGTGGTGCCTGTGAATGAGGACTCAAGTGTGATGGGAATAAATAGTTCCTGTTCACAGTGCTGTAAAATAATAACTAGTGAATTTGATAAACAGCATATACAGACTTGTACAGAACTACGAAGAGTAAATAAAAATATTTTTGTAAAATACATAGGGGATTTTCATAATGGACAAAATCCCTAAACAGATTTGCATTTCAATTACATGTCAACATTTCATACAACTATTGAGGAAGAAAGCTTAATATTTAATCTGAACTTTGGGTTAAATGCCTCTGGTTTGTATTCACAATCACTTTTCAGGATTTGAAGATTCTTCTTGTCTGGACCTGGGCAAGAATCCCTCCTAAAGCCCATATTTGCCCTAAAGCTAGCAGTCTGAATCAGTTACCACCAAGTTACCAATAAAGCTGCTACTGCATTTATATCACAGAGCTGAACTCCATGGATCTGAAGCAATTTAGATTACAGCTAGAAACTCAAATCAATTCTGCCACTGCTATATGAGGACTGGTTTCTTCTACCTTTTAGACTATTTGGGTTACTATTTTACAGAATTTTCTGTACTTTTAACCATATTCTTTATCAGACTACTGCAATACAAGAGATTATTCTGACTACACTGCAGACAGAAGCTTAATGCTTTGAAAAACATTAACATGAACAAGACACTAAAAAATAAATTCCTCCAGCATTGTGCTGGAAAACTTAAGCAGGAGATGTTTGTTCTTCCCATCAAGATTGGATGACTGTGTTTGTCAAGTCTTTGTTTTGGTATTCTTATCTTCCAGCAATTTTGCAGGGCTTGCTTAAGGAGTGTAATGAAGTGTCATGTCTTGCTAATAACAACAAATATGAGTAAGGAAATGAAAAACTAGATAAATTTAGCTGGGGTACACTTTGATAGTACTGCTATCAGCAGCCACACGCCCAGCCCACAAAGCTGTTCTTCTCCATGCAAGATTTTTTCATTGGCACAAAATGTAATACATTTTGTTTAGTTTTGTTGCAAGTGAGACAAATTCATGCTTCTGTGAACTCACAGAATTAGTAGAAACCAGAATTAATGACATTCTTTGTCCATGATGGAAATGAAACTGCTAAGGATTTTCTAATGGAGGAATGTATACTTACTGAATGTTTATTCTTTTTTTTACACTATGAACTGGTATAGAATGAATGAATTTACAGTAAACTTTCAAAGCTTATTTTAATTAGGGCCAAAATATGATTAGTGAAAACATGATATTTGAGGCTTAACTAGGAAAAAGCCTATAAAGATTCGGAAGAATGTTCTTACTATCTTTGTTTAGCTGTTTGTTTATGAACTAAAAATAGGAGGACAAGAATAAACATTTCTGTATATACAGCCATGGGAAATGATCAAAGGGGAAAAGAACAAAGAAAATAAGGGTAGATAAAACTAACAAGTAGGACTGGGTAGGTCTGGACACATAGCCAAGAGCCATAAAGGAGCAGATGGAAGAAGTGACACACAGAGAAACAAAGCAGAGTTAAGACTTATATGCAAACCTCTTATGAATTTATTTGTATCTTTGGCCTTTACACAACTTTATAATTTCAATTAGACATCTATTCCTCTCTTACCGTGTTACTGATAAAAGTAGGACATGCCCACCCTTTCACACCTCTAATGTAAAGAAATACTGAAGGTTGGGGGCAGGGATGTGCCAAGAAAGCAGTCCAAGACAATTATTATTATGGAGTTACCTGTAAGCAACCTTTGCAACTGCATTATGTATTCTGCTTCCAAGAAGCTATAGCAAACATTTGACAACTCAGTTTAATATGTAAACACCAAAACTAGACAAGAAAAGCATGAAAATCCAGAATATTTCAAGAGGTATGGCTTACCTAGGTAGAAGCTTGCCAATTAGGGGATGAAGTAAGAGCTCTTATTCTGGTTCTGCCTGTTACTGCAGCTGTTATGTGAACAGCAGAACTGTAAACAATCTTATCAAGCATAAACTTGCATTTCTTAGTGGTTACAAGGTAAGCTACAGCACACACACCCCCCCAACTGTGTTACCATTTTGGGTAAAATGGTTACTGAAGAGATTATTAAAGCAAAAGTCTAGCGTATGTACAGTACTTTAGGGCATGTTGGAAGCAATTCTAAATTGTTTTCATATTCAGTTTTAATATATTCCAGAATTTTGAGTTCTTGTGTATTACCTGAGGCAGGTACCCAGTCCATAGGGTGGCTGCTGGAGACCCTGAGTGTGACAGAACATGTCTGGCAGACAGTGTTGCAGACATCTGGGAGAACATGAAGCAGCATTTCAAACCATTCCCCTACAGTCACGAACACAGGGAGGCCATAGGAAAAGCTGCCCCATTAGGCAGGGCTAAGGAGCATCCTGTGATGTGCAGCAGAAGAGATGCACATTGTTCTTTGTGACTCCTGTACTAGAGCAGGTGACAGAGTGGCACTGCAAGCTGGAATCTGGCTCCTGTCCACCTTCCATTTCAGAGGAATTGGAAAGTTCAGCTTTGAAGCAGTTGCAGCATGTAAGATCTACAAGGGAAGCTTGGTCACAGTTAACCTGTACAGAGTCCGTGAGACTGACTTAGGCTTTGAAAATTAACTCGAGTAACTTTGATATCAAGAAAATGGCTAAAAGCTGCCATTCAAGATGTCAGTCTATTTTTTCAAATATTTATGACCTTCAAATCACTGTTAGGCACTGCTTGACAGACCCCTGGGCTTTGACTTATTTGGTTTATGATAAACATCTTTAATACAAAACTACATTTTTGTTTGTTATTAATCTCACTGTGCCAAACTAGAGCAGCGAGAGCTTCACTTTGCAATTTCCTGGCTCCTGAAGATACCCTTCCTGCTTTTCAGGTTCATGTTATTAATATAGAGTCCTTATAGCTGAAAGAAATGCAAACAGAAATTTCCTCTTGTCCTTTAATACTAGAATAAACTTTATATTCTTTATACTATTATGGAAATATTTGCCCTAACCAGCTATTTAGATGTATTGATGTTTGAATGATAAAGCATTATTTTCAAGGAATGCTGCTCACATCATATCCTATGACAAATTCATCATGCATGACCATGAAAACTAGTCAGGGAGTTGTAACTATATAGTGGGTTACACCCAATGTAATGAATTTAACTGTTAGAGTTTGTTTTCTTTTTAAAGGAGGTTGTTCATTTGGCTTCATTCCTCTTTTTAATGTTTTTTTTTTCTTTTTTCCTAATTAAAACAAATCTGGGAAAGTCTGACAAATTAAAGAATTCTGAGTGTCTTAAACAACTAAACAAGTAACAGTTTAAGGGCTTTTTTTGCCCAGAATAGGTCGGTTATCTTTGATGTAATTTTGCATACTTCACAGCTTGCCTAGAATAAACAGTGCAGTAACAAAAGTGTATTGAAAAACAGAGTCTGGTCCCAAGAGTTGAGCTGTAGTGTAGGACAGTGAATGTTCATGGCTGGCCAGCCTCTGCGCTCTGTTGCGGCACAGAATGACCTGCTACCCAAGGGTGCTGGAATGCTGGATTTGGACCATTTGCTAATTTTATTGTTTGTGTAAAAGACAAATCATTCCTCCTGAGCAAACAGCAAAATGTGGTTGTTTATCCCTTGTGCAGTGCTTGGGGCCACATGTTGAACACTACTGGAGTTTTTTCCTCCAAAGAGAGAATTACTACATTGCTTCCTCAGCTTTAACATGGACCTCAAAGCAACATGAGGTCCTTTAATATGGACCTCAAAGAACAGTTCTGGAGGTACTCGTCCATTTTTACAGCAGCTCTTGGAATTAGAGGATCGAGTCCCCTGAATTTTCCATATGGGGGCTCTCACCTAGCAAGACTAAATTAAATATTTATTTCAATAATTTTGAGTAACCAATAGCGCTTAAACTATTCCATAGTGCTGTCTAGGCTCAACTCATAGTTCTAACTTTAGGCACACATATCCTGTATTTAAAACAGATGGGCTCAAATTTCCTAAGTCAGGAATCCCAAAAATAAGAAATACAGTATTAATGGTTACCAGTGAAAAAGCCAGGTATAAGTCATTTACCATTGCATTTCAAAAACATTCTATGACAAAGACATGAATAAATCATATTGCTCCAGAGAAAAAGTTAAGTGCTTTAAATCTCATTTCTTTTCCTTCGACTCCTACTTTCCAGTTGCTGAAACAAATGAGATGAGGATTCTTGGAAAACAGATCCTTTTAGTAAACAACATGAATCCTATTGCATGGTCTTCATGCCCACATGATCGTATTTTTTTATTATTATTATTATTAGCACACAGGAGCTCCACTAACAGACAAAATCATGTCAGACACTAAGCAAAGAGAGAAAAACATGATCCACGTGACAGATAACAATCTAAGACAAGAAACAGCAGGCTACAGTGCTAGGGGAGTTCAAGGAAACTGCACAGGTCAGCAAGATAAATCCTAGTCTCAGCTCACCAACAGCTCAGCTGTTGTTAAATTTTTGGTCAGCACCATTGCAAAGGACATTTGAGGAAAGAGTTGAAGATTAAGTTATTCCAGTGTTTGTATGTTTGTGTGAATTTCTCCATGCTGTGGAGTCAATGTCAAGGCTGGCATGGAATAATGTGTTAGCACCACAGCCTAGTACTGTGACTGAACAGAAGTTCACTCTCCTTGCAGCATCAACAAGACCAGCACATAGCTGTTATTTGGCTATGTCTGCCTGTCTACAACTATTTGTGGAGGTACAGTCTGTAAAAAAAATTGGTTTTCATAACTTGGTGAAATGGTCACGTTTACATCAGCGCCCTTTAAACAGTAAAGAAGAAAACACAAGAAATAACTCATGTTGCATTCCTCCCATAACGCCACTGCTTAGCCTGGAAGGTGAAAACCCTGAATTTACTCATATTTTGTTTACATAACTTTGCATGACAAGAAGGAGCTGGAGGAAGATTGAGATAGTCTGAAAAACCCTACAATCTAAGCATTCAGTGGTCAAGTGTACATCACCACCTCGGACGGTTACTCATGGGAGAAATGGCCATTCCTCCTTGGCTTGGTCAGGCTCAATACACCCCCTAGTTCCTGGGGTGGATGATGCCAGCCAGCTGCAGGGCTCAGCAGCTGCCCTCCTTAACTATGGGAAATGTCAGATGACCTTAATAACAGGGTTTACCACCTGTCTCTCCTGTAATTATGCCATTAATATTATAAGCATCCTAAAGCTGAGGATGAAAGTGTGGACTAGGGCTAGCACTCATCTAGGATTCCTATTAATCTGCATACATGTGAAATTTTCTTATCTAAAAGATGTCTGCCTTCATTAGGGCTGAAATAGTTAGATGTGTTGTGTTCCCTGAAATGTATGCCAGTTAAAGGACTAGGTTTTAGCTTTGTGGCAGAGCCGTCACAGCAGCAGCTTGCAGTACCAATCTTCCACAAAATATAAAAAGGGTCAGAGCATGCCCTCCTGGAATAAAACCTACCTACAGAGACCATGGAAAATGAATTCAGTGAGGGATTTTTCCCACTGAATTTTGCCCTTACTGTTTTGTGAGGGGAATGACGTTACCCCACTGCAAGGAAGGTTCTGAAGAACTGTCCCAGACTTAGTCCCCAGGAATGCATGCAGAGCCCAAAAAGCCACCATGGTCCAAGATCAGCCACATGGAGCCCATATGCTCCTGTCACAGCTGACGCTTGCTCGAGGCAGCTCTATCGGAGCCATACAATCAGGAACTGCCTCTGTTTGTGACGATGCCATATCTGATCCCTTCCTTCCTGAATATAAATAGGTTCATTCTCAAGAACAGCCAGTGAGATATTCATCATAATTTCATGTTGCTATTTTTAAAAAATAGATACACAGCTTTGTCATGCACAACTTCCAACAGGAAATATTTTCAGTTTGTGGGAACGTAACTCTTACTGACCAATAGAGTATTCATGCCCCATTTTGAACATGTTTTATTACGGTTATCCAATTTAATAAGGACAACTTAAAATTACAGATTTTATGATTAGGAAGTACTGAAGCATTTTGGTTATAGTCTTGTTAGTTCATTGATTATTAGTAACTGACTAGTGAATTTAAAGGATGTTTCAACTGGTAATGCTACTTTTTAGCCTGTGGACAGACTTGTTTCTGTTAATATTTAATAGCTTTTATGAGAGAACAATTCTATCAGAACAAATGAGTTTATTCACCTTTTTCATTTTGTTATACCAATGGTACCTATTAGTTGATTCACGAACATTATACTTTCAATTACTGGCATTTCCTGAACATATAAATACAGAGTTACATTCTTTGGATTCTGTAAATTTATTTTGTCAAACTTCCCAGAGAGAGCTAAAGGGTAAGAACATCATCCTTCTGCATGCATTTTCAATGATTTTCATTATAATATTTTTTCCATAATCAGAGGTGTTGGCAGATCCCATGGAATACACACCGAAAGGAGTTACAGCCTCTCTATAGGGTGACAGAAGCAACTCGCATGTCTCATGAGGGGAACATGCAGCAGAGCTACCTGCAAAGAGCTATATGAGGCCCATGAAAAAAACCCCACAGCACTTTTGAAAGACACTAGTGACAGTCCACTCAGCTACAGAAGGACACTGGCTTTTGTCTCTTCCTCTTCTGTTAAGCAGGAATACTTTTTGCATCCATTCACTTCCTAATTTCCCAATAATATATTAATATACTTCTGATAATTTTTAAAAGCAGTCATTTCTACTGGTGAATGATGAATGTTTCTAAGTGTGGCCTAGCTGCTTGTCCCAAATTTTGGGATAGGCCACCACTTACTTTGCATTTCCATAAAGATAGCACTGATGATAAATGGAAGAACAAAATACAGAACCTAACCTAAATCAGCCATGTAGTCTACAAGTAAGTAAAAGCTGAGAGGGAAGCAGTGGGAATGCATGTTCTTTTGGAGTCAAATCCATTTTGTAAATTTCAAGCCCTAAGAAACAGCCTTTTCCGATTACATTGAATTTCTTAAGAGGGGCATCAGGTACTTTACTAGAAGATAATGTGACGTATTATTAAGTGCTAATAATTAAGTGTGGTTTTGTTAAAATATACAGTATGTCATTCTTTTGAGTAAAAAGTATATTAAATCCACATTTTACAAATCTGCAGCTCTCTTCCAGCTTATATCCTTCAAAAAAACCCATGATTGCTTAACAATAAGTTACAAAGAAGAAAACACGCATTCCTGCTCACTCACATGTTCCAAGTGCATGTCATAGACAACTATAAGATGGACAAGAAACAGAGCCTAGAATCACTGTGAAGTCTTCAAAGCCATTCCCTGACAAATTTAGGAAAGGAACTTAATGTATGGGAAAATTTGGCTTTTCATTGTTAATTTCAAATTTTTTACTCTGTCCTTTGCTGATGTCAGATAAGATGTCACAGCAGCTGCTGGTGGTAGTGATTGATACCATATAGAAAAAGCTGTGTTCTGAAAGACTGAAAAAGGTCTTTTCTACTCTAAAGAACATCTATGATTCTATGAAGCAAAGGTTAAGCAGTAGAGAAGAAAAACATTTTTCCTTCTATGCAAACAATTGCAAGAGAGTGTGCTGATACAATTTTTGCCTAAGTCTTCACTGAGATGCTTGTATATTGCTTTCATTCTAACAGTACACACATAATTCCAGTCAAAACACATTTTTCTAATTTAATTGTAGATTTACTATAGTATTACAAATTATGTACTCGTAAAAACACACAGCCAGCTACATGTGGCATCTGTATTGTGTGAAGTCTATATTATTATAGGTTTCGACATTAAAAATTGGTTTTGGTAACAAAAAATGAGTACACAAAATGTTACGCAGAAGCCAAGCTGTTTAAAATATAATCACTCAAGTTTTTAAGTAAAGCACAACAGCTCTTTAATATGTAGTCTAGAAGCCATTCCATCCTGAAGTTATATTTACCAAGCTGTCTTCAGCAGCCAATTATTTCCCTTTGTTTTGGCTAGGCAAGGAAAGATGTGCTCCAAACATACGAAACAGTGTTTTATATGCTTTCTGTATGATGTTTATAGAAATCTTAGCAGCTAATAAAAATTACGAAGAACAATAAATTAAATTCATGATTTATACTCAAAGTTTAGTTAAGAATTTTATTTCAAAATGTTTTCGGAATTGTACAGATGAGAGTTATATGTAACAACTTTTCTAAGAAGCCACATACTTAGCTGAGTATTTCCTTCTAAATAGTTCAGAGTAGCGTCTTCTAAGAATTTAGAGAGGCACTTCTTGAAGATGTAGGGATAGAGAAAAAGGAAAAAAGAGGCAATATCTGAAGAACAATCCTTACACGTCTGCAATGTAGACATTTTTGTGCTTCTCAATTGCTGCTATGTCATGCTCCAGTTGTTTCAGCTTTATTTCTAGCTCTTCTTTATGTATCTTCTTGTACCTGGTGTCTGTTAGTATTGGAAGACCCTGATATGCATGATTTATTTCCTCCCAGTTCTTCTTCAGTGCCTGGTGCCATTACATGAAAAGGAAATATATGAGAAAAACTTAAAGTAGGAACAGTATGTACATAAACTACTTGATTTTTTAATTTATATTACATTTGGTGTCACTGCAATGTAAAAATAATAGACAAGTACATGAAAAATGTGTAATCATCTTAATTGGACCAAATTAATTAAGTCCTTAAGAGTTGCAATACTTGGAACTCCAGCCAAAATTCATCAAAATTCAGCAGCAGTTTCAGGCTACCACCAGCTTAATTTTCGGTAATCGAGACTTTGTTCAGACCATGGTCACCAAACTGATTCCACAATACTTTAACTTCTATAAACTACTTTGAAAAAATCTAAATAATTGCATTTCCCTTCTAATCTATATTTACAGTAACAACTACAGGCAATTTATTTATCATTTAGACTAAAATCCCTAACTGCTACTGACCCTATCAACAATAATTTCAATAACTACTACCTCTCTTGAATGATGCTGTGCAAAGAATTACCTTTCTAAGATAAACCAAACCATATCCTCCATATATAGAACCTTGAGACTAAAACCCTACCTAAAAAAATTAAAAATGCTATAATCCAAAACTTATTCATAAATCTGTTAAGTCAACACCAGAGACAACACTTTTATCCACCAATATACACCGAAAGGAACCAGACAGCGGTGGAAAAATAAAATTTAAATCTTGTCTTTATACCCTTCTTTATATCTCTTTATATCCTTTACAATTGCCGCAACTGTTTTTCTTACTTTCTCTTCTCAAAAGTATAATCACAATCTACACATCCTATCCACATGTATGTGAGGATTTAGTAGAGTTTATCCAGTGCATCAAATGTCTGCATGAAAACTATGTGGGTGAATTTAATAATCACAACTAACAAGGAACTGAGACAGCAATCGGTAAATAACGTAACATGCCTATCAGTGAGAAAACACTTCTCCAAAATGTTTATGGCTCTCAGTTCTGTCGCCTGAGAGGATATCACAAAGTATCTTCAAAAATAAAGAATTGAAGTTACTCTCTTGGGAACTAGTTTTCAGCTCTTCTCCGTAACTAAAACTGGATTCAGTTGGCACACTGATTTTATGGCACACTGTGATTTCCAGCCTCATGTCCTCTATTATTATTAAGCTAACTGATGAACATACTGAAGTTAAATTTAGAGGGTTTATTCTTATACATTTTTAGCTTGGAAGATTGTTGTTTCTATTTCAGAGTTCAATGGCTCTTGTGCTCAAAAACTTGTCTTTTGTTGACTGTATGAATTGATTTAACAGAAAAAAATGAACTCTTCTGCCAACACTAAGAAAAATGTCATCTTTAATATGAACTAATATTTTAGCATCTAAGTGTTGTTCATAAAGGTTATTCCAACAATCTTCATATACAAATATCTATATAAATTTAAAAACCCTACTGCTACATGTGAAACTTAGAGCAACGAGGATATTTATCTGCTGTCTTGTAACTATTCTTGTCTTTGCTATCCAAGGCTGTGAAGTACTTTGATAAAGCTCATAGTCTACCAGGCATCAGGTACAGTTTACAAATATATAGGCATAAAAATAAATCTCATCTTTTCAAAAATTTTCATAGAAGAGTCATTCATAGATTCTTTAAATAATTCTTCTTTGTGTACATTAGTAAAAACTGGTTTGGAAGTAATTGAAAACAGTGAATTTTAAAACATTAGAGCATACACTCATCAAATTTGCTCTATCCCTACAAAGCGGAGAGATCAAAAGCAGATTGTGACTGTACAAAAATCTCCTTCACAGCTCCTCCAACAATGTAATATGCTGACCACTATTCCTATAGGCTAGATCACAAACTGAATATCCAACTCTATAGATGGAATTCTAATACATGCTGGATCAGTGAGAAATATGTACTGCATTTATCAACATTCTCTTTTATTCTCATAAAATCCCAACCAAAGTAAGCATAATGGAGAGTTCAAAAAATGTTGGCACAAATTACTTCCCTTTATTTTTGTAAGGTCACGAGGCTTGATTTTGGTCTCAGGCATCTATTGCCACGTATTCTTTCAAATCAGATAGTGCACATGTGTTCACTAGCAATGTCAATTACTTTAAAGGACAGGAATTCCCATATGTCTACAGCTGAGCACTGGGTAGAAGCCACATACCCTAGGGACACTAATTCCTCCTGACAATATAACTGTACAAGTAAGCACGTGAAAGTGCAAATGTTTTTGAAAACAGATAAAAAAATAAAAGAAATACTGAATTAATAAAAACAATCTAAAAACTTCAAAAATTAAAAAAATATTCCAGTGCATTAAATGCAGAATGGTGAGCAGCTGAACTCCCATGCCATTTTTGCACATATATTTTTGCTGCGTAGTTAACTTGTTGGACCATCAGCTTGTCCCATGCCTTTCCCACCACAAAAATATCCCAATCTTCTTCAAAACAGCATGCTGTTACATTCTTTATATTGCTGTCAAAGCAATACCCTCACCTCTCTCCCATACTCCTTCCTAGCTTCTACTGCTTGTTGTATATGCAAAAGACCATTGTGCTGGACATTTCAGACCTTGCCAATTAACCAGTTCGTATTTCAGGCAAGTGAGACACTGTTTTCTCTCTAGATTTTTTTTTTTGTGGGCATTCAGCATCTTAGGGCAGTCCATCTATCTATTAATTTGTTTCAGGTGGATGCAAAGAGCAAGTTATTAAGGGACAGACTGAAAAACAGATATCACAGTCATGTAAGCTTCATTTTCATAGGAAATTTGTCTAAAAAGTGGTCAGGAAAAATTCCAGTTCAAGGGCAGGATATACTTTTAAAATGTCTCTTTTATGCTCTACTTCTTTTATGGTATTAATTCTCTTCTTTAGAAAGTCTTGCGCAATAAAAACTGGATGAAAGACAGCATCCAGAACAGCTTGACAAAACACAAAATTTTCAGTCATAGTTCTATGACTACATTGCAATTTAATTCTGTTTTGGGTTTTTTGCCACATTTTAGAGCATAACCTTATGCTTTAATCAGAGAGGTCACAATGTGAAGATAGAAACTGCCAATAAAAGGAGCAATATTCTGCTCCTTTTGTATTTCTCCATTAATAAGTGTCACTAAATCCATATTGGTGATTTTCTGCTCTTTGAAGTTTCACTGAAATTCCAAGTCATTAAGGCAGATAAGAATCAAACAGAATTGAAAACTGGATTAAAACTGTAGCTAGAGCAGTTCAGCTGTTTACAACTGTTCCATAGCTCCATCTAGTGAAAAAGTAGCCAACTCACTCATCTCACTTAAAAAACGAAAATAGTATACTTTTATTGTTTATATGGACTTATACTGCCTTATTTAGTCTTTTGGACACGTTACTAATTACATTAAATCAAAATATGCACCTTCAGAATATTTGTCCTTTCTTCATCAGATAGAGTTTTCATGGCTTTCTTCTTGAGTTTGTCCAAAACACTGGCCTCATATTCTTCCTTCTTTCTCTTAATTTCTTCATTTCTCCGTGTCACGTATTTTGGTGTAACACCATAATTCTGTAAAGAGAAGGAAGAAGTTCCTTATATGTACTTTTAAGAAGGAAACAATGAGATACCTGTCATCCATAATATATTACATTTGCAAAAATAGCTTGAAATGACAACTTGTGCTACTGAGCACTAAAATCCTAAATCAGCATGTTCTTAAAAGTATCAAACATGATTATTTTTGTAGCCTGAGAAAAATATATAAACAATTCCCTTCAATTTTTTTTCACAACCTTAGAAGACAACAGAATCCAGAAACCAAAATGTCTACTTATAAGAACTGATGGTTGAGCAAGGAGTTTGAACCTGTTTATGACAGTGAGCTATTTTACATTTATATGGTGTCAGATTCTATGACTGGAAACATTCCCTAGAGAATTTCTTTGAAAAGTCTTCCTGCATCCTGATTTTTGCTGAACACTGCAACATACAAGAATACATACATGAAAACTGGACTAGTTAAGAAGGACAAACTATCCCACTGATGTGTTTCTGTGAGGAAAAAAATAACTTCTGAATAACCCATATGTTCTTGGGGAAACACATCTATTTTACCATAACCTTTGAAAAATGAAGCTCATCTAACTCTGACAGAAGATATCAGAGTCTACCTTCTTTCTACTAAATGCAAAATTATCCACAAATCTTTTAATGTCAGGTAGCACCATGACTAGCATTGTTTATATACATGTTTAGCCATGGAAAGTACTGTAAGGGCTTCAGGTTCTTTTTGGCATCTTTTCTGTGAAGTCTTCCATAAGAACCTGCATCGTGATCTGAAGATTTCCTCAAGTTGCTTAAAGAGATTTTCATCCAGTTCCTCACCCTCCTGGGTGCTCCATAACAAACACACTTTCAACAGCCACTGGCCTTTCCTCTGATCCTGACTCACAGGCTCAAGCAGCCTGTTGCCAATTCCATAGAAGAGCTCCACATATTTGAACAGCTCCTTCATTCAAAGGGCAACCCTCCTCTCTTCTTCCCTACCTGTCCTTCCTAAGCAACAAATCTTCATTCATCACAGAATTCTATGTCTCCCCATTAGACACTCTCTGGGTTCCCAATGCAAGACATATGCCATTGCTTTAGAACAATCATTCTGCAAATTACTTTGGCTGACAGCATAAGCAAATGAAAACAGCAAAGGCAAGGCACAAATCTAGTGCCAGTGAATTCTTCTTGATGAATTCAAGAGGTCTAACATGAACAGCCATGATATCTAAACATCTCAAAAAGAATAATAAATATTTCACAGGAGAATGCAATAGTGAAAATAAAATACTATTACTAATAGTATTTCCAATATAATTTAATAAAACCTACCTTTTTTTTAATGTATTTTGGGACAAGTCCTGAAGGTTCAAGGGGATATTTATCTCCCTGTCTTGTATCAACACAAAAAGGTCGAGGCTTTTTAGGCACCCCTCTGATAACAGCAACTGCATTTTTATTTATAAAATTCTTTTTAATCCGAATAACTGGGCGGTATGTCCTCTGTGGCACTGATAATGGAAGCAATTTTTTACCATCCTCTTCTTTTTTTTCTGTGAACAGAGCATGTAAACATTCTCAGCAATAAACTTGAAGAGATTTGCAATTTCATATTATTACACTTTTCAAAAGGGAAAAACTATGTACAGAATTACATAAAAGTAGAACCCAACAGTATCTACAATGAAAGAACTGCCTGTCAATGAACTGTGATGTATGTTTGTTTGGCCTAACAGAAGTTTCATAACCTAGGAAATACTATGTTGTTTCAGATGGGTTTTCCTTATTTGTCACTCATTTCCTCTTAACTGCAGTAGTACAGGACTTTGTTCAAATGTAATTATAACTACTTTTAGTAGAGGTGCTCCTTTTCAGAGCCCTTAGGCAATAATGCAATAATGGCCCCATCCAGCCTCACCTGGGGCATCACCCTGGCCCCTTGGGCTCAGGAACCCCATTTCACCTGTCAATACCTGGATGAGCATTCTCAGCCATGCCTGCCCCTAGTCCTGCTCCTGAAGAGCTATGTGGAATCAGAGGAGGGACCTGGCCTGTAACCCAATTTTGAGTGATGGTCACTGGGACATTGACAGGACAGACTTTCCTCACCACCCCGCTCTGCTGGCCTGTCTGATGTGGTGGGACTGCACTCTCTTGGTGAGGTCTTTGCCCAGCCTGCATTGTGGTTGCCCTCAATGTCTGACTCATCTCTCCTTAGGGAAGAGCCCTGCTCTTGCTGCTCCCTAATCCTTGTAAACAACTTCTCACAACCCTTTCTCCAGAGAATATAGAAACTCTTCCATTTTAGTGTAATCTTTTCTCCAAGGCACCAACAGAAATTCAGTAGTCTCCTGAGTAGTCTCACTTATATAAGTGAGAGCGATTAAGAACAATTATTTCCCATCATATTTCCCACTAGACATAACTCTTAATTCATGATCATTACCAGAAGTAATGATTTGATCCAGGTTGTCTGAGTTTATGTTCTGCTTTGGCAGAAAATAAGTGTAATGTCACAAGTGACAAAGCTCATTCCTACAACAGCTGGTTTCCTGATACTGACTCCATGAACCAGTACCTTCCTCAGGTTTGTTTTTACAGCCCGATAGCTGGCCATAACTTAGTACTGTGGGACACACAGACTTAACTCTCTGCTGTAAAAAATACATTACATTGCATATATTTTCTGTCTACACTTACTTGGTGCTAGCTTGGGTTCCTTGGAATGTTTCTGCAGAAAATCATTTGGAGATGGCACTGCAACTTTTGCTGGTCCCATAGTTTTCCACTGAGATTTATTTTTCACTGCTTCATGTTTCACAAATTCTCTGTATTTGGATATATACCTTAGAAGTTAAAAAAAAGCCACAGAGAAGTTAAGGGTCAAAAAAATACTCAAAATAATTCTTCAAAGAATATACTTTTTTGCAGTAGTTCATGGCAAAAGCCTAATCTGTTTTGTTTTGTACTCTCTCCCAAATAAAGGCCATCATTCACACAGCCTCCATGCTAAGGCTAAACCTAGTGGTGCACTGATAAATGAGTTTTCTGGTTCTGAAGTTAGCTTGATTCTTCCTTCTGCTCTTGTGTCTCTGAGGTCAGGATTATCACACTTGGGGAAATGACTACCAAATACAAATACTGAACACAGACATTCTGAAATTCAGCAAAACTTAAATTTTGGGAATAAACTTGAGTACTGCTTGCATTAATTCCTTATGGTACATGGTGTGATTCTTGGGGTATCCTGTGCAGGGACTCAATGATCCTGATGGGTCCCTTCCAACTCACCATAGTCTACGATTTATGCTTGAGAAAAGATGTCAAATGTAGCCAAGAATTGTACAGAATTCTTATTACTGTCCACTGCATCACTGTCTCAATGTTCCTGTTGAACCATCTGTTACAGACTCTTATGAGAGATTATATGAAATGGGTTACTGCTCTGAAACAGCACAGCACACTGCAGATTCCTTATATTACACAGATAGGAGCTACGATCCTGAACAATGGTAATCAGTGGTGGGTTTGGCACTGAAACAGCTGATGTGAAAATCAGTAAGGGCTCAGACATGAAAAGCTGTATGCACATGGTATGCACACACTGCTGTTTTGGTCTAATGTTGCATATGGCATGGTAACATCTGCTTTAATCAAAATCTCCAAAAGAAGCCAAATGCTGATCATGAGCTGATTAGCAACATCTTGCCTCTATCTGAAGGATTGAGCTGTCACAGATGTTTGCCTGAGGAAGCAGAACTCCCTGCTCCTGAAGCAAAGGCTCCCTCACTGTACTTTTATAATCTGTCCATCTTTAGGAAACATGTCATATTAATTTATGGTAGACAAAAGCTTATGCAAAACTGCGTTTCTTTTACAGAAAAAACATGGTTATGAAAAAAAACTATGCTATGTTTTCATCAAGTAAGGATAAAACAGAAGAACAAAAAAGATTACATATAGTGCAACCCATCTTTGGAAATACTGAAATAGGAAAAAAGAAACCATGTAATGCTGGGCCACTGAATGTGTATCACAGTAGCAACACTGATAAAAGCTCTTGTCCATGAGCTGCAAATTTGCAATACATGTATTTGTACTTCATCATAACATTAGAACATGTCAGACAACTTCATTAAAATTGTGGAGTTGTTTTGTCTTTTAGAGATTTGGTCTCCAAAATCAGAGAGAGGATTACATACATAAGATTATATATAATTCCTGAAATACTTCTAATTATAAGGAATGAGGGTTTATTTATTTTTTTCTGTTAAATTCTCAGCAAACAGCTATAGATATTGCACAAATTCACCAAACTGATAAATAATAGCATTCCTCACCATTTTCTAGGAGTGGCATTGTAAGCACCCAGGAGAGAAAGGCATTGACTTTATGAGAAGTTTGACCTAGTGGGGTTCACAGTCTTGGAATGAGAAAATGAATGAGAAGTCACTGAGTTTCTTACATACTGGCATGAGGTAAAGACATCATTTGTAGACAGCTATAGACATTCCTTTGGACAAAGAGATGGAGAAGCTGTTATCTTTTCAATGACTTTCCAGGCCAAGAAAGTATCTCAGTGCCACACACCAACATCATAGGGTTAGAGAGGGTTGCAAGGAAGAAAACTTGGTTATGGGGAGCATGAGAATCCAATCTGTTCATCACTTAGCAAAGGAGTAAGAAGACAGAAGAAGATGACACCAATTCCTTAGGTATCATCTTCGGATACCAAAGTTGGGGAAAATTAAGATGTTTGCTGTGGTTTCATTAGCAGTACCAGTCAGCAGAGAGTGGAATTTATATGATTTCATTTGGCAAAAAAAACCCCAAACAACAAACTAGATTCTGTATGCATTAGTTAAAACTGGTCAGATCACACTATTAACTAAGTTCAACGCTCCTGTTACCAGCTGAATATTTGTCACATTGTGAACCTAAGCAGCAAGTGTGGTGACAACAGAAGTCAATGAGATCAGAAGAGGATTTAGTCAGATTATATCCAAGCCAAGGAATCCCTTGCCTAAACTGAACTTGATGGTCATGAAGTATCCAAATCTCTGAATGGTGTTAAGTCAGGAATGGATTTAGTGTGCGTGCCTTGCCATATTGTCCTTTCACCTTCCTCTGTCCAAAACGATATCCATTCACAATGGAAACAAACAAAATCTTAAAAATCTACTTTTACATGGAAAAGACTCAGAACTAGGAATCTCACAAGTCTGAATCCTTTTACCTGAAACAGGGTAACTATCTTTGTTCTAATGAGTGTCACTGATACATCTAGTTATTTTAATGCTATTGAGTTATGACCTACATTACCCTTTCACTGAAGATGCTAAGTGTAACAGCCTTCTTTTATATAAATAGGGACTTGAAAAAAACCCAACACATCTGCATAACTCTTGGCAAAAGACATTTTTAAGGTAAGAGGTGAGAAAGGGAAGCAAAAGAAACAATGTCAGAGGACACACCTGAAACATGGAAAGTATGGAAACCAGAAAGCCCAACTTTTCAGCTGCTCACTGAGAATCTGCGCACAGAAAGAGTGTTTGTCAAGTATCAATAAACAAGATGACACTTAAGACACCAAACTGAATCCTCACCTCATGGAGCAGACTGTAAACTCTCAGATCACAGAATCAATTAGGCTGGAAAAGACCTCTGAATTATCGAGTCCAAGCTAGGACAAAACACCATCTTGTCAACTAGACCATGGCATTGAGTGCCACATCCAGTATTTCCTTAAACACCCCCAGGGATGGGGACTCTACCACCTTCCTGGGCAGCCCATTCCAGTATCTAATCACCCATTCTTGTGAAGAATTTCTTCCTAATGTCCAACCTAAACCTCCCCTGGTGCATCTGAGGCCATGTCCTCTGTCCTGTTGCTAACTGCCTGAGGAAAGAGGCCAGCCCTCACCTGGCTACACCCTCCTTTCAGGCAGCTGTAGAGAGCGATAAGGTCACCCCTGAGCCTCCTCTTCTTCAGGCTAAGTCCCCCCAGCTCCCTCAGCTGTTCCTCACTGGACTCATGCTCCAGACTCTTCACCAGGTTCGTTGCCCTTCTCTGGGCACACTTCAACACCTCCAATGTCCTTCCTGATGTTAGTGACTCGTTAGGAGGAGGAATAACTAAAAAAAAACCAGCTAGCAAAAACTAGCTTGTTTAGGGAGGTTTTAGTACCTATTACCCGTTAAACGCATTGCTTTGCCAGAACCAGCCACCCTGCCTGCAAGTGGCTCCGTCACGCCCACATACCTGGCAGGTTTGCCGGGCTGCTCCGGCCGGGGCGGGGGGTCAGAGGCGCCCTTCTGGGCACTCTGCGTGGCCATGCTCCCGCCGCGGGACCGGGGGCACGGGGAAGATCCCACCTGTTAGTGGGGCTCTGGGCACGGGGTGCTTGCCCCGCTGCGGGGTTTGGATATGGGGAAGCGCCGCCTCACAGAGGGGCTCGGGGCGGGGCCGGCGGCTGTTGTCAGTTACCGGGGAAACCCGGTATGGGGAACGGCGCCATGAGGGGCGGGGCCGCCGCCACCTGTTCGGCGCCAGGCGCGGAACGGCTGCGCATGCGCAGCTGCTCCCCGTACCGCGCGGCGCGGCGTGGGCGCACTGCGCGCCGGGGAGTCAGGGCGCGCCGGGCCGGTGGACTGCGCGTGCGCGGTACCTGTGGCAGCGGTCCCGCCCCCGCCGGTACGTGCGCGCGCCGCGCTGAGGGCGCCGGGGGGCGGGGGTGGAACCAGCCGGGATAGGGGGGACGGGACGGGACGGGACGGGACGGGACAGGACATGACGGGACATGACAGGACAGGGGCCCCACCGCCGCTAGCGAGCGGAGGCGGCAGCCCGCAGCCCGGGGCCGTGCTGGCCGGGTGGGTGGGTGCGGTGCGTCCGGCTCGCTCCCTCCCTCTTCCCGTCCGCGCTTTGACTCCTTCAGGGAGCCGCTGCAGGAGCTTGGTTTGGGGGCTGATCTCGTGTCTGTCCAAGTAACAAGGCCCATTTTTCACTAGAGCGTCTGTCACCGGCACTGGTTGTTAAAATTGTGGGTCGCGGCTAAAGATAGGTAGGGGTTGTCCATGTCGAGCTGTATTGCCAAAACAAAATGTCACTGGAGGTATGGGTGTAAGATCTGCTGCAACAACCCCACCCTTTTGGCATGGCGTTTATATCTAAAGTTGGGTGGGTGGATCATTTGAGCTGTTTTTACTGTTAAAAGTTTTGGCAGTGGACAAATAATTATTTCAAAGAAATGGGTTGTATTCAATGGTTGAAGGCTTCTGTGTACATGTACTTTATGTGGGTGGGTGCAAAACTGGGTTACACTGGAATGGGTTGAAATGAGTAGCTGAATAAAGGAATTCTCAGCAAGATTTTGCACCAGGTTAACTCGAGTTGATTTTAAACAATACCTATGACCTAAATTCATAAAGCAGCCCAGATGTTACACCCGTTATTTGTGTAATGCACACCAAGTGACTGCAGCTCAAAGTTAATCTGTAGTGGTGCAGGACATGGCAGGCAGGACGCTGTGCTTGGCGTGGTTTTCACTCCCTGAGTTGACACACACAGTGCTTGAAATGATTCTTACATTCAAGAAATAAAGTCACTAAAATATACCAGGTTTGGGTTTATTTACTCCTGAATATAACTTTTTTACCTCTGCAAGTTTAATATGAAGATCTCTTTCTGTCCCAAAAAGGAATATGTATGTTTCTGTATGCACTGGAGTGTGTTACTGTTGCAGTACAGCTTTAGAGTAATACCGGATATTACAATTACTCTTCACAGTTTGATTTTCCCTTTTAATAACTATTACAAAAAACCCTTATATTGCGTCTACACAGGATGATCCCCTTATACTTTACAAGGATTGAGGAAAAAAACCTGTACAGTATGATATGCCCATCTTTACTCTGATCTATGCCTTGTAATTACAGCATATCCACCAGGTCACAGCACTGGGTGCAAACACGGAGACTTACTGTTTGCAAGCTCAGCTTTCCATAGAAGTGAGCAAATGCTCTTCCTCTTGTCCTCCTCTCCATTTTAGGGAGACTTTGAGAGTCTTTCCTCCTTTGCTCTAAACATCACAGGCAAATCATGTGCTCCAATTAGTGCTGATATTGGTGTTTATTTCCTTAGGTAAAAAAAGCACAATGTTGGGAGTTTCTTGCTTTTTTCAAAATCCATCCTTCTTAGTTACTTTTTTTTGTGGGTAGTGTGTCCTCATGATTTCTCTCTCTGTCTCTCCTCCCCTCTATATCCCCAAATTACATTCAATACAATTCCAGTATAGGAGTTCTTCAAAAATCCCTTGCCTGGTTTGCCATCCCTTCAGAAGATATTTGAATGCAACTCTTGCACAAGACTGTGAGTTATCTATGTACTTAAGTGGGTCTTGCATTTGTTGGTTTTTTTTAGAAAGAAAGTATTAAAAAAAAGGTCAACAGTTTTCTTGGGAGGTGGGATAAATGCATGTTTTGTTAACATTTTGATTACAAGAAGGTAATCAAGGTAATTGCTGCTTATAAATGTGTAGTTAAAAGCAAGTCTACTAGAAGAAAAACTAATTTATTTTGAATTCCTATAAGCAATATTATTTGCAAACAGTATTACAGTGTAAGGCTTGGATGTCTTTTTTTTACCTTGAGGACATGGACTGTTTGAAGGTGGATTTGTCAGTGGAAGCAAGCTGGAACTATGCAGGAGAGGGGAATGAATCTTACTCTGAAAAATATTTCCTTGGCACTGATGAAGTTGTAGCTGGCTTTATGTTTGAAGTCTTGTTCTAAGTTTTATATATCCTTGAGGGTTTTTTCCTAGATGTTTGCTGAAGGACTAGTTACTGTTTGTTTTTTGTTTTTTTTCTTTCTGGAGCAGTTAAGTGGATTGTCAAGTTTTCCTGGAAAAAAACCCACGATAACTCATCAGAAGATGTTTCACATTTTTCAGTATCAGCCTTTGAGACTAATAACCCAAAACAGTGTTTCTAGCATGTGTTTAAAACTGATGCTTTCAAGACCTGTTGCATTTGCACAGATATGGAAATCATGGTTCTCAAGTCATTCTCTTCTTGGAAAGAAAAATATTATCCTGATGGGACCTCCAGGTGCTGGGAAAACAACAGTTGGGAGAATACTAGGCCAGAAACTGGATTGCCCTGTCATAGACGTAGATGATGATGTCCTTGAAACAACGTGGAATATGAGTGTGTCAGAAAAACTGCAGGACGTTGGTTATGAGGAATTTCTAGAGGAGGAAGGAAAAGCCCTGTTGAAGTTCTCAGCATCTGGAAGTGTAATTTCCCTTAGCGGGTCCAATCCAATGCATGCTGCTGGCATGCAGCACATGAAGAAAAATGGAATAGTTGTATATCTGGATGTGCCCACAAGAGTCATTATGAGCAGGCTGAAATCAAAGGAAATGGATCGTATTGTGGGCCTGTCTCCTGGTATTTCTCTCAAGGACATACTTCAGTTTAGGAAGCAGTTCTACAAAAGGTGGTTTGACATCCGTGTTCTTTGTGGAGGGGATATTGCAGCAGAGGTTGTAGCAGAAAAGGTACTTGATGCTGTGAAGAGATACCAAGACTCGGAACTGGAAACTTTCATTTCAACAAGGTCTAGTAGGTCTGGAAGGAGTACGGAAGAAGACTCTCATAAATTACATTTCAGTGACGTTGTTACTCAGGGCTTAGCCCTTGATGGAGGACTCTTTGTTCCTGAGAGAGGACTTCCAAAATTCACTGCTGAAGAATGGCAAGGTCTGATAGAAGCAACTTACATTGAAAGAGCCCAGGTGATACTAGAAAGATGCATACATCCTGCTGATATTCCTGCTTCTAAGCTGGCAGAAATTATTGAAACTGCTTATGGAGAAAACTTCAGTTGTTCTAAAATTGCCCCAGTTAGGCATCTGGCAGGCAACCAGTTCCTTCTTGAGTTATTTCATGGACCAACAGCATCGTTTAAAGATTTTGCATTACAGTTAGTGCCACATTTATTTGCCTACTGCATTCCCAGAAGCTGCAATTACTTGATTCTGGTAGCTACTTCTGGGGACACAGGGAGTGCTGTTCTAGATGGCTTTAGTCGTCTCCATGATACTGACAAACAGCGAATTGCTCTGGTGAATTTTTTTCCTGAGGATGGAGTAAGCCCAATTCAAAAATCACAAATGATTGGCTGTCAGAAAGAAAATGCTTGGTCAGTGGGTGTCAAATCTGATTTTGATTTTTGCCAGACAGCTATAAAACAAATCTTTACTAATTCTGATTTTACTGGCTTTCTTACAGTAGAATATGGAACAGCTTTAGCTGCAGCAAACTCCATAAACTGGGCACGACTGCTTCCTCAGATAGTTTATCATGCCTCTGCATACCTTGATCTTGTTCATCAAGGTATTATTTCTTTTGGAAGCCCTGTAGATATTTGCATTCCTACGGGAAACTTTGGCAACATGTTAGCTGCTTTCTATGCTAAAATGATGGGAATTCCTATTAGAAAATGTATTTGTGCTTCCAATGAAAACAATGTTTTGACTGACTTCCTAAGAACAGGTTTTTATGATTTGAGGGGAAGAAAATTGATTTCCACTTTTTCACCAGCAGTAGATATTTTGAAGTCCTCCAATCTTGAGCGATACTTACACCTGATTGCTAATGAAGATGGACAACTGGTGACACAATTATTTAATCAGCTGGAAAATCAGGGCCACTTCCAGCTGCGGAAAGATCTACTTGCAAAGCTTCAGCAGGACTTAGTGGCTGGCTGGTGCTCTGATGAGGACTGCCTGGCTGCCATTCACTCTGTGTACAGTACTACAGGATATATTTTGGATACACACACAGCTGTTGCTAAAGTAGTTGCAGATCGATTACAAGATAGAACTTGCCCAATTATTATTTCATCTACAGCTCATTATTCTAAGTTTGCACCTGCTATCTTGAGGGCTTTGAGGATTGCAGAAATAAACCAGAATCCATTAAGTCAGCTACACTTGCTGAGTTCTTACAGTGCTCTCCCTCCAATCCACTGGGGCCTATTAGAGACCCTGAAAAAGACAGGAAATGGGGATCACCCGGTCTGTGCTGCTGATATGAGTGCGCTGATGTCCCATATAGAAACCTTAATTCAAAATCATTTCATGAAGGTTTTTTGAGCAACTGATCTAATGTCCACAATTGCAGTATCTTCTTAACAAGCTGCATGTTTTACTAAAGCCATCATTCATCTGGGCTGTGTCCAGTCCACAGCATATCACACAGTTTTATATTCAGTTGTCAAGCTTTCAACAGTATCTGTAAGTACCATGTGTGAGATTTCTAGTGGCGGTGAAAGGTTGTGAATCGAGAGTGTAAAAAACTGGAAGAGCGTTTTGCAGATCATACACAGTAGAGATGCCAGCACTGTTGGCTTTCCTTGGCAGTGCTGTTTCCTTCAAAAGCCTGAAGCATCCTCGGTGGAAGGAGGCAGATAATGAAGTCTGACCTTTTGGGAACTAATAGCTCTGGTTTTGTTGCAACAATGATGTGAACCTTTGGTCAGTGGATGTTTAATTAAACTTTAACTCATTTCACTTAGAGCACTGAAACATAATAAGATAATATAATGGTGTATGTTACATATGTTACTAATGAGGGTTGATTTCACTACAAAGATTAAAATATGCTTGTATTGTTAATCCTTGAACCATTGACTTTTGTGATGACCTTCTTGTATAATGTTTTTTATGTATTGTGTGGCCAGTGTCTAAGTAAAAAAAAAAATGGTCATTTTGTTTTTAATACCTTTTTCTCCCAAATATTTTCCTGTGTCAAATAGAATACCTAATTCAGTATTTTTAATATATTTGAGGTGTGGCTCTTCCTCCAGTGTCTTGTAGTCTTTTTCCTAGATGTTTTTTATTTGAACTTTCAACTTTAGAATCCTTTTTTAGTACTATAGAAGAATCTGCTAGTAGTAACAGCTGTCTTCTTAAATAAGAATCAGACAGACTATATTTTTTGTATTATGTTTTATCTTTCAGATCATATAGGTTTCCTTGTTTTAAATACTTATGTTTTCATATTTTTCTTAAGTTAATTTCCTTGATGTTCTTTTCTATTCATGCTTTGCATGAATTAGTCTAAGAAAGAAGCTTCCCAAATTGCTTGGCATCTCATCAAGGAAAGTGAAGGATGAATTCCAGTGTGATAGCATCAGAAGTGTTCATTTTGTAACCTAAAATATATCTATGTGGTTTTGCTAATGACAGGCTCTTTGCTGGTTTTTTTTTTCTGAAGAAAAAGATAGACTGCATTGTCTTAGGAGATCATGTGGTTATGGACAAATGTATTCTGCTAATTGAAGATTCTATTTCGCAAGGACATAAAATACATTTCACACTATGAGAAATGGTAAAATGATGTATTGGAAGTTTTGAGTGGCATGCAGTTAGAGGTAAAGGGCTGAGAGTCTTCGGATGTAAGGACATATAGCTGTGGGAAGTTGAGTTTCCCACTAAGATTCAAATAATCTGGTAATTGATAACATTTTTTTTTGCCTTTTCAATAGGCAACATTTCCTACATGTCAAGATTCACTTGGGGCTTTGAACTGTTGCCGTATCGGACAGCTTCCTCTGTGTGCCTGCTTGTACTTTTTGCCACACTAGAAGTGAACAAGACACCATCTAGCAAACTATTTTAAAGAATTGTCATTTCTTCCAGCGTAAGGTAAAAGTCCCAAGCATGATGTGCCTTTGCCACAGTGAATCCATATACAGTATCATTAAATGTAGCTGAGAACATGGGTGTGACACAGTAGCTTTCTAGATTCTCCCATTCTTAAATACTTTTTAGGACCTTTCTAGTTATTTGCTCAAACCTCATTCACTATTTCTGCAGTAACTTTGAAAAATAACTTTTTGTTTTCATGGAACTGTGAACAGACCAGGTTGGAAGTGACCTGAAAACATCATCCGGGCCAATCTTTTGTGACAAAGGGAGCCTAGATGAGATTATCTAGCACCCTGTCCAGTTATGTCTTAAAAACTTCCAGAGATGAAGACTCTTCCACATTGCTGGGGAGATTGTTCCAGTGATTGAGTGTTCTCACTGAAAAAATTTGTTTGTTATACCAAAATGAACCTTCTCCTGGTGCAGCTTCCCCCTTGTCATCTCCATATGGTTCCTTGTGAAGAGAGAGCCTCTGATCTCTTACTAACCACCACTGAAGTATTGGAAAACTGTGCTGAAGTGCCCACTGAACCTCCTCCAGTGTGAAAAGATCTGACTTATTCAGTGTCCTCATAGGGCAGAATTTTCATCATTTTCCAAACATGACATGGGAAAGACCATAATTGTGTAATTTTAAAAAAAATCCAAGTTCTGTAAGAAAAAGTTGCATAAGCATGTTGCCAAGAAGGAAGCATTGCTTCTATCAGTGATAAGTGAACATCCACCTTGTATTTCTGTATGTTTCAGTCTGATTCTTACAGTAATTCCAAGTGAAAAAAAAAATGTAATGCTTTCTCTGGATGTGCTCAGTACAAAATCAGAATTCTAAATCTTGAAAAAAAAAACCAACCCCAAAACAAGCCAAATTGCCTGGATTGAATCACTGGGACAGGGTTTGATTTCAGCATAAGGACTCGGTGGAAATCCTGCAGTACCTGGTTCCATGGGGCATAATGCCATTTGACATGACAGGGTAGTTTGTCACACACTGTTACAATACTTGATAGAAACATCTTCAAAGAAGAGCTTGTTTTCTTAGAAAGTACCTGAAAGGGAAGAGCTGAGATTCTAAACAAGATAAGACTGGAAGCCAACATCCTACCCTGAGATAACTCAGTGTTAGATAGAATGGTCAGAACTAAACTAGCAGGGGATTTATTTTGGCATGACTTAATCATTATTTCAAAGATCATGGCAGTAACACAAGCATGGTTTGAATTTCTATTGGTTGCTTTCCTATCACATGAGCCATTATAGCAGTTGATACAAATTAAATAAGTAAAAAAAATGAGCAGTTGTACTTAGGTAAGGGCTTTCAACGTGGACTTAAGGTGTATAAGGGCAGTGGTTAATGGGCACATACAATATTAATACATTTCTTGGAGTGTCTGTTAACTTCAGTAAACTACTTTTGTGCACTACATCTGCTTGTGGATCCTAGAAATGGACATTATAAAATGCTGCAGTAGTGTTGTGATCCTGGATGTACACAGTATTTGTGACCTGGTGCTAATGCTGTGTTCTGGTAGCTGTAGTGTACAATATTCTGTCCTGCAGAGCCTGTAGGAATGGAAAGGAAAAAATTTCCAGCGTGCTCAGAATAGCTGGCTGTGGGTATGTAGGATAGTGAGGGAAGCAATCCCCCTTTCTTCCCAGTTCAGATTTTCTTAGTGTCAGCAATATACTGTGGTTCAACAAATATTGTGCTATTGTTATAGTCCTTTTTCCCCCACTGTCAGTATTATGAAAGATTCAAAAGGCATTAAAGACTGGGCATAAGTGCCCTTTTTTTTGTCTTGTGTGTTCAGCGTGCAGACACTGTGCACACTGAATGCTGTCATACGTTATTTTCTATTAACTTCTTAAGGCAAAAGTGGTGTGCCAGTAGTACAGAAAAGCAAATCTATATTGTGCTGATTAGCAGGATTCTTTAAGCCATTTATGTTTGCTGTATGCACAGTTTGCTCCTATTTGTCTAACAGGATGTTGCAGTATCAATCAACAAAATCCAGGTTGACAGAGAGTGTGAGCGTGCAGACCTGCACATTTCCACTGGCTTTGTTGACCCAGAATAATAGCATAGCTTTAGTTAAGCTGTTATTCTTCTGTATAGATAAATCTTTGCTGAACATTTGCTACTGCATGAAAAACCTTAGGGACAAATTTAACAAATTTAAGGACAAACATAATGTCTATGTTTTACACTTTTTATTTTAAGAATATTTATGTGGTAAATGCTTTGTTTTGCTTACAGATGTACCAGGTGCTCATTACTTGCCTTTAGTCACAGCCCTTCTTCTCAGGGTGACAGAGAGTGATGTGAGGTAAAGGATGAATAGAGCATCAGAAGATAATTCTGTTTTCTCAGTATTTTATTATATAGAAAGGATTGCTATTTACAGTTTTGAGGTGATGGAATATTTTATCTGATGGAACTCCACAGGGAAGATTCTTGTTGTTCAAAAGGTCAGCTTTGCTTTCAAGGACATCAAGAACAGACATTACTATTAAGAATATCATCTTTGGCATACCTGAAGTACACGTTACTCATTTGTATCCTCTGTATCATTTTCTAAATAAATACTGCAGGATCCACACTATAGCGCTTTCTTTGCAAATGTGTTTGTAAGTCCTTATCAATCTGCTATAAAGAAAAATCTACTAAAAGAAGTGGTTTCGGAGTTTGATATTCTTAAGTCTTGAAAGATGCGTTCCATCCTGTGTTTCCTTGAAAGTTAGGGGTATAGTTGATGACAATCTAGTAATTCACTGCTGAGACTAAGGTTTTAGTGAGATAATCTGCATCATTCTGGAAGGAAGTATGTATAGAAACACAGATCAAAACCAGCAAATGTCTAAACACTCTGTTTACATTGCACCACAGACTTGTCCAGTGCTGCATGGAAAGCCTGTATTCTGAGGATTAGTATGGAAAAGGAAATCTCTGACTGTTTAATGTTTCTTATTCGTGTTTAGTTCAGTGGAGAGATGAGCTAGTTGTCCGTTAGCTGTTGTGGAGCAACTTTGGTACACTTCTAATATCATTTCAGGATCATGGGCTTAAAAATTACTTGAATGGTTTAAACAGCAATGAGCAGTTAATGTCAGTGAATTAATGTGAATGGGCCATTGCTTCTGAACATGTATTAGCAGCTTAAGGAGGATTTAAATGTCACTGTGTTTTTTCACAGCAGTTACAAATGTGCTCAGCTTGCTTATCAGAACTGGGAAGCTGTTGCTTCAGATTTTTCAGAATGTAGCAATCTAAAAGACAACCGTCTTGGCCTTGCTCTTCAACTTAGCTAAAACTTTTGAAGATCTCCCAGACATAGATCTAAGCTGTTTGTTCCTTTTACTTGGGAAGACTTTATTCCCTGATAAGACTTTAAAATGCTGTCTGGCCTCTTTCTTGACAGTATAGGAAAATTATTCAGCAGAATTAAGAAAACACCTGATTTACTTGCTTATGTACAATATCTTACAGCATTTAACCAAGGAGAGTATCCACAGTGTATTCCTTGCGCAACACAGGAACACATTTTTCATAAAAAGTGTATCTC
Organism: Edolisoma coerulescens; assembly: GCA_013397115.1. Lineage (NCBI taxonomy): Eukaryota > Metazoa > Chordata > Aves > Passeriformes > Campephagidae > Edolisoma > Edolisoma coerulescens. The sequence continues at coordinate 299,153 of VWZW01004266.1, read as the reverse complement.
GAGTTTCACAAAATCAGTTACATAGCACTGGAATTGTTACTCTAGCATTTTATTTAGATATTTTGTCACTGGGATTTGGAATAGACTTAGATTTTCAAATAGTTTCTTTTATTTTAAAGAAGTTACTGTTACAGAAACATGCAGGTATCACCCCCAAATTTAAAATTCATCATGGCAATAATTGAGTCAAACCTGAAAGAACTCGAAATGTAAATCAGAAAGGAAAGACTGAACAGATTTGTTATGTGCGTTCACACAGGATTTAGCTCTTAACCATGAGTTTATTAAGAACAAAAGAGGAAATAAAGTAATGACTATTCAAATCTATGAATGCCACAAAACTTAAATAGTAAGGAGCCACTTAATCAGAGCAAGATTAATTGCTTGGTTGGGAGGTGTAAGCAATTTGCATTTCATTCTGGCCTAAAGTAGACCTGTGTTTTTAGGACCATAGAGATTTGAGAACATACTTAGTGAGTTGAACAATTTGTGGTAGGAAATGCTGATTTTGAATGGTGTCTGGAGATGTGCATTCTCAACCAAACATGAATTTTCAGCATGCCTTGTGGCCAGAACGGCCAGTGACATCCTGAGGTCAGAAATGGGAATATTGTCAGGGAAGTGATATTACTGTCTGTATTTGACTTCGGTGTAACCTTTTGGAAGAATATTATGCCCAATTTCAGTAGTCACAATTTTCAGTAATGCTGGGAAGTTGGACAGAAAAGAGTCATGAGAGCAATAAAAGTATTAAAAAGAAGCACTGGCATGAGAGTCTCAACAAACAGAATCTGCTTAGTTTAGTGAAAGAAGAATCAGCCTAGACGAACCATCTTTGGAGAAAAATTGATAATAAAGAGCTGTTCCACCTAGCAGAGAAAGATCCAGCAAGTCTAAGCAGAAGTTGGACATGTTACAAAAAGAGATAAAGGTACATAACAGAACAGTAAAGGCATCCCTAGTCTGGACATATTAGATGATTTCCTGAAAAAATGTGATTTGATAGAAAGAGGACTAATTCAGACAAGTCAGACCCATGTTACACAAGAGGTCAAACCAAACAATCACAAGTCGTGTTTGGCTGCCCCAGGAGTAACTTGCCTGTTAACAAAAGCATGAACAGCATTTCACAGAGGTTTGAGAGCTAGAGATTGTGAGCTAATAGCAGTTCTGCTGTGGTGTGATCAGTACACAGAGCAAGTTGTGCGCTCAATAGGCTATTGGATATGTTTAGCCTTGTTCTTTCTGTCTCTAGAGAATTGCAAATGGGCTACTAATGCACACCCTTACTTGACTCATGGCTATTAGGATATGGCTCATTAGTTTTAAATTTCATTATACAGTACGCCTTGTGATGGTTTCGGCTATATATACTTTCATTATGAAAATGAGGTGAACAGCACAGGAGGAAAGTGTCTGTGTAAATGTCAGCTTTATTGAATGTAGCTAATTATTATTTATTTTTCCAAGCTTTTAAAAATTAGAGATCTTTTAAAATTTATTAGATGCTTTTGGACCCCTTTTCTCTCTGCTTTTAAAAGCAACTTGCAATCCAATGGCCATGTTCAATTCATTTTCAGCTCATAACAAGATTTATATGACAAATGGAAAAATTCAATGCTTCATTTTCATAGTTGAACTTTTATATACCTATTAAAGCTTAGAGAAGGTGAAATGTACTCACAGGTTCTGCTCTAGCAACATATTTTGATTAAAACGTATTTTCTTTACATTTTAAACTAATTCACTAAATTATATCTAAATAGAGCAGGCATTTAGTAGACTTTTTACTAAGTATCTGTAGCAATCTGATTCTGTTTAAAATGCTAAAAAATGCATCCCGTCTCCTAATGAAACCAGTGCTCCCTGCATAATTAATTTGCATTTTATACAGATGAGGATGGCACAGCCATATTCACAGTAGATTTTAACCTGAAACGTTAATGAAAGAATTCTATGCAGTTCTGAAACACCACACAAGTGTCTCATTTCTGCAAAACCAGTATTTTGCAAGTAAAAATTTTTGTGCCATTTACCTGGAATCGTTGTTCCATACAGCTTTTATCCACAAGGTGGCATTCCTAACAGGAGTTTGCTAGACATGGTCATTTCTTGCGGTTTTTGAAGGGCTGTAAGTGAAAGGCAGTCATAAGCATTTGTAATATTATATGAGCTTTTTATGTTTTCATTTTTATAAAGTGTAATTAAGAGTAATTTAAGTCAGAAACCTTAATGATAATTAGGTCACTTCTCATTAATATGTGGAGTATCTGGAAATATGTGATGGTTCCAGGTTACAAAACAAAACATTCATTCACGGCATTATATGCTACTAGAGACTTTTCAACTGTAAATCTGGAATCAATTTTGCTTTAATGAAAGAGTCTAAAATAATAATTTAAAAATTCTTTCAATCAAGAGCACAAATAATACCTAGGTCTTGTATGCAAACCCCAGTGTTTGGTGTTTTGAATATGACGTGGCATATGGAGCTTGTAGTGAGTTCCGGGTTAAGGAAGGGCAGGTAGCAGTGTACTTGGGAAAAAGCTGTATAAATTATATCTTGCTCTGCAGGGGAGGATTTTTCATAGTTTAATGTTACAATGACCAAGCAACTTATTTTCATATGCCGGTTGATCCAGGTTGATAACTGAGCCTGCGGGCAGCTCTGCTTTTCTTCAGGCTTTATATAATTTTCAGTTTCGTGTAATCTTTGTATGCTAAATTCAAATACCTTGTTACTCTTTTTCTTTAAATACAAGCATGAAGGGAGTATAATACAACCTGCTAAACCAATACAAGTGCACTAGATATTATATATCACGGACATGCATACTGTACTTTTCTCTCCCATGGTTAAGGTCCTGATCTTACTTTGCTTTTTTTGCTGACTCTGTAAGACCTGAGCTAAATAATCATTTATATTTCCATTCTAGCTGGTACCCTACTTGCATTTCGGTTTGCAAAAAAAAAGACATAACCTAAAATTTGTGCTTAAACTGTAATCCAGGGTAAATTTTTGATTTTTTTCCAAATATATTTCAAGTCAACAGAAAGGAATATGAGTAGGCTTTTGTTTGTTTGATTTATTGTTTTGTGGTAGCAAAACTTCTGTGGAGTCTTTTCTAAGGCTTAATTCCTGCTAATCCCTCTGCTCCATGTGCCGACCCCCACTGATGCCTCAGCCCTCTGTTGGTTCCTGTCACTTGACACAGCTTGAAAGGACAGAGCAGCGGCTGCACCGCGGCTGACACTAATGACAGTCTTTGCTGAGTTAGTGGGCACTACTTTGACATTAAGCAGATGTTCTTTTTCCTAACATGCTGTTGTACCTCTATCATCTCTCAAAGATGGGTCTGCAAAATAGAATACGAATTCCTGTTTACTGAAAGCGATTGTCAGTCAAAAAACCCCCAGAATATTGAAGGTGGTAGAACGTACCTGCTGGTTGAGTCTGGCACAAGGACTGTAGAAGCAAACCTTCTGAGTTGGTAGTATCTCATCCTGACTGCCAGTAAAATTTGAGGGCCTGAACATCTCCCACATGCTGCAAACTTTAAAGAAATGTGGTGAAAATGACTACTTCTAGGATGTGGAAATGGCTGGACAAAGAAAGTTATACATAATAATTATGAAGTGTTAATGAAGAAGTAAATGATTTGTTGTTGTTGCCTTTCAAGTTAAGCTATACACTGAATTTTCATTATAGTGGTTAGGCATAGCAGTAGGTGAGTAGATGGGGGCAACATTCTTCTGAGAAGAGCAAGAAGCCTGTCCCACAGAGGAGGTTAAGGAAAAACAAATGTACAAAAAAACAAATGGAAAGAAACGTTCTCTGCTCTGATGGCTGCCATGTGGAAAGGGCTTATTGTGAAGGATGGTCTGTAGATAGAACTGCACACAGCTATACAAGGGAACAGGTTAGTCAAGGTAATGGCAGGGTTCAGGGTCCCCAAAAATGCTGTAATGTGTAGGGTGTGATGGACATCACCAGGAGAAATCAGTAGTCTGGAGCATTGCTGATGTTGCTTCTGGGACATCTCATGATGTCGGATCAGATGGATATGTACTCCAACTCCCAGAAATGGGGGAAAGAAATTATGCTGAATTTGTCCTTTTGCCTGAGGCTCTCTCAGTTATGTGACAGGGATGAGAAGTTCATATAACCAAGCATTTGCAGGTAACACTGTCAGAAAAAAATAGCTGTACTACCTGCAGACAAATAATAGTCCTGATACTTCATGATGGATCTAGAAATTGCTTTGCTAGTACAAAGCACGTCAGGGGCTAATTTGATGTGGTTTATTGCTTGCAAGAGGTGGATTATAAATGTTTGGAATTGCATCTTATGTAACTGCTGCGGGATAAGCATAGGTATGAATAAGTGTGAACTGGGAAAGAAAAATGTGATACTAGGAACTGTAACCACAAGTATTATCACTTCCCATATGTAACAAACTTATGCCTAGGGCAAGGAAGCACAATTACTGACAGAAGCTGTGTTTGCTCATGCAGGTGATTTTATTGCTGTAAGTGATTTATCACTCTGGATTACTTTTTTTGATGAAAGACTTTTCTGGAATGATTCTACTCCAAAGAAACTTTGGAGTTGTTTATCTTCAATAGATGACCAGGTCTGCCTATTGAAAATGTTAAATGTATAAAGTACTTCCATGAGGGTTTTAAATTGGTGGAAGACAAAGGGTCATTATGCAACATGGAGCTTTGCTTCCCCAAGTTAGTCACATAATCTCTTTCAGTCTCTCCCTTTCACTTCCTCAGTCTCAGAAATCGACAACTATGTATTTTAGAAAATTATCAGATACTTAAATATTTAATATACTTTGAAATTGTGTGATTTTACTTCATCTGTTTTCAAAATAATATGCTGGATTCTCTGAACTTATGCTGAGTGCTGAAGATACACTGATGATTTCTGAAAACAGAAAAACTGTCCTCACTTCCTTTACAAAAGGCAAAAAGATGTTACATTTTCAAACTGTTAAATCTAGCTTTTAAGTCCTGATTCCAGGAAGTGTGCAGCACCTGAATAGCCAACATCTCTGTTTGTTGTGCTCCTGGGTCACTGATGGTAAAGTGCTTACTTTCTTATGCATTTATATTATTGTGAAGAGAGACAGTTATAAGTCTAGATCCCTTCCTTCTCAGAGGGATCTGAATGCAAAACAGAGTTATCCACTGTGTTACTTTGGCCTGAGACTAGAATTACTTTACTAAAGACAAATCAAACCTAATACCCAGTCAACCCCTGTTCAAAATACAGTGATGAAGCTGAGCCGGAAGATACTGAGCGCAAAGTGAACTTTTCAGTACTGTATAGAACCAGTATAAAAGCTAGTTGAAAACTACTTCACAAACTACTAAGATCTCCGTCGTGCCCAATATCAGACAAATTTAGTAATTTCTGCAAGGCACAGCTGACAGCTGATGGAAGAAATATAAATCACTTTTTTTTTTAAATCTGTCAAAAATAAAATTTGCCTTCTGTGAGCACTTAGCTAGTTGTGCTAAGCCTCAGGGTGAAGAGTGGATCTCCCACCTCCCATGGTGGTAGCTCTTCGGTCAGTTCAGGGGCAGCAGAAGCATCATCTTCATTTATGAGGTTTTTTTCCTTGTATTAATTGCATGATCTGCTTCATAAATCAACTTACATTTAAATGGAACAGCTTAAAAGTAATTGTGCAGCTGAGCAACTGATGAGTTATTGTGCCTTATGGCTATTGTGGCTATGGGTTAGGACCAAAAAGACAAAAATTGGTCTCTTTAACCTCCAATGTCCCTTAACTCTCTTCCAATGAGTTTCCTGTCACTTTAATTTAAGACTTATTTTGATCACTTTATGAAAGCAATTCTATGATGCATTTATCTCCAGTTCCTCAGAAACAATTGGCCAGTCCTGTGTTCCTAAATTCCCTTCTGTACATTGCCTTTCCTTTTTCCTTTTTTGGTAGCTGTAATAGATGCTGTTAGGGATGATGCTAAGTGTAGATCTGGTTTTAGAGGATAGACAGAAGAAATAAGCAATATTTGGAGTGTCATTGAGAACACCTTGGTAATTTTTTTTTGGTTTGCAAAGCAGATGTCTCTGTTATGCACCCAAATTTTTCACCACCACCCGTTATCATAAAGTCATTTTAGCGTAACTATTTTTTAGTTCTCTAAGCCTTTTCATGGGACAATTTAAAATCAGTCTTTGTAGGATAAATTTCACTTTATATTACAACTCAAAATACCAGAATCATAATTTTTTTAAAAAATAATCTTGTAATAAGCATTTTGTAGTTAATGTAATTAAGTTCCTTTCAGGCTGGTACTTGGACTGCAAATCAAGAGTTTTATTTTCCTTTTGGAATCAGGTACCCTTTGAAATGTTCACACTTAAGTTCTGTGAACCATGTTGTCATTCTGTGTTGTGACACTGTGTTGTCACTCTACTTCTGCCAGCAGGATTTTAAAAACTGCCGTGAGTTCTGACTGGAAGGAAAAGTGTATGTGTGCAACAATTTTCAGTGGAAAGGAAAACCAGAAGACATTATTTTATTATTATAACTTCACCTAAGAGGAGAAGATGTGCATATGTATATGTGCAGATATTTGATAAGTTTATATCTTTCTCAGAAAGCTTGAAAGTTGTGATTTTTGCAACATTTCAACTTGATATGGGGATGCTTGGATTTTTTCCTCCACCTTACTCCTACCCAAATTCATAAATAAAAAAAACACTTTTCACAAAAAATTTAAAAATCAGGCTTCACTATGTAGAAAGTAAAAAATGGGGGGGGGAAAGAGCAGCAAAAATCAGATCCAGTGAATACTCAGGAGCTGGACACAATTCTGCTGAGTATCTGTAAATTAAAGCCCAAGGCTGAAATTCTGACCCCTTAAAAAATCATTTTAACCATGGCCATGACTAAGGCTTCCTCTAGCCTTAAAATCTTACTATAAAAGTGGAGCTGTGGTTTTCTTGAGAGATTTGTGCAAATGCCTGCTGCAGTGAGGCTAGGTACCAGGGAAACAGCTTTTGAGGGGGGGCGTGAGAGGAGTGGTTCTACTTTTTGTCTGGCAATAATTCTGAGCAAAAAGAGGAAGAAAGCATTAAAAATTTTATTTAAACCCTCAAAAATTATGTTTAACATGGAATGAGCATTTATAGTTCAGCAGTCTGTTTTTCTGAGGTTGTATGATTTTATGTATAGGCACATGTATATATAATGTACATGCATACAGATTGTATATGTATTTCAGTTTGTTGTGTGCATGGAATATCGTGCTCACTGGATCATTGTGAGCCATCTTGACTGATGCATCTCAGATCATGTGTTGGAAGAGATGTGCATCCCCATGAAGAAAGAGATGTGCATCCCTGTGGGCACCGGTCTGCTGCATCATCACATCCAGATGGGATCTGGCCCATGCAGTTGTCCTTCCTACTCAATGCGAGTTTGATGTCACCGAGGGGCCACACGACTTCCCTGAGCTGCACTGTCAGGTTCAGGGCATCCACAGCCCAGGGCTCCAGCTGGCCTTGACCCTTGGCTGGTTTTGTGCAGCTCTGTTGCCTGACCTTGCTTCACTGTCACTGAGGAAGCTGTCACTGAGCTCTGAGAGTTTGTAAACTGAAACTGTGCAAGAAGAAAAAAACAGGCAGAACTGAACGTGCTGAGCTGGGAACACTCTCAGGGTTTGGGGACAAAAACTGACATGGAATCTAAAAATCTAAGGGAGAAAGCAAAGACTTAGAGGATGGCATCTCTGCAACTGTGAGGACTTGAACTGATTTACTGGAGTATTTTGACATGAATGAAAGACCTTTCTTATTAAAGTGTGCAACACCAATAAAAAGCAACAGAAACCACTTCATATGCTTTTCTCTTTTTCCCCCCTCTCCCTTTTCCTTTACCACATGGATCCTCATCTCATCAGCTCCCTCCTGACCCATCTGAAGGACGCTTCTCTGATCAGCCTCTGGTCAAAAGTGCCTCTTGATACCCTTTAGTGCTCTCATTTCACTCTGTGAATCATACAGCCCTGAAGGCACTCTTGGCATGTGGTACTGTTCTCTCACTGCTCTTGACCCCAATGTCCACACTGGCATGGTGTGGTGGCCCTGGAGCACTGCAGTGACCAGCCCATCCCCCTGTCACCCGCAGAGATGTCCAGCTTGGCATCAGGGCTGGAGGAGCAAGAACAACATTCTCAGCCCTGATGTGAGTGTCCAGGGTCAGGGTAAAGACTAGGGGCCCCAGACGCTCTGCATTATTGCTTATACAAGCACCCAGGAGAAAATAACTCTGGTTTCTAATCACAGTGGTCATCAGGGCTGCTGGGCCTGGCAGAGGTTCCCCACCTTGCTGTCACAGCCAAAGCCAGCAGCTATCTCCAGAAGCACACTACATTTAGACATGGCAGATGCTCTGCTGCCTTCAGATCACTCTGATTAAAGAAATCATCTCATTTTGGGAGTGTCTAGCAGCCTTCATAGGCTTCATGTTTGGATGTGCTATTTGTATGGATGGCATTGAGACGCAGCCAAAGCCTTACTGAATTTCTGTTGGTTTTCACTTGGTTTGGACATGGAAGAAATATCTGTGTGCCTTCTGGCATGTGCTCTGCAACTCCTCAGACTGAACTGGAGATGCTGCATCTCCTTGTCTCTCATGTCCTTCAGAAGACCAGGCTCCTTTCTACCTGCACCATGTGTCTTGATGCCAGTCTCTTCATCTCACTTCTGATGCCAGGTAATTAAGCAAGGAGAAGGGCATTGGACAAAACAGATGACCTGGACAATTTAAACTGGGTTGCAAGTATACTTTGATTCCATACATTTTAATCTGAGGGGGGTTTTGTTTGGTTGGGTTTGTTATTTGTTGCTTGTTTTCTTTGTTTGTTTTTAAATGAAGATGCTAACATAAAATGTTCAGCAATTTAGCTGTCCCTGAAGTGTCAGTTCTGAGGACCAGATCTGGAACAGGATTTATCTCTGATTTTGTTAGCGTATCCATTTTGGCACAGAGTAGAAGTTGCATTTGATTCACTAGTTGCAATCAGACCAATCAATACCAGTACCAATCAAATTTTTATTATATCATATCTGCTTTGTGTGGATTTCAGCTGTAGCTTCAAATGCATGAACAATGCTTGCTATTTGCCAACTGATATTTAAAAAAAAACCTTCGAGGTTGAAAAATAGTAACATTCAGAGAAATTAGAGATATGATTTGGTAATTAAAGTGGTTAAGAAATTCCTTCAGTGTATTCTTAACTAAAGAGAGGAATAAACAAGTGATGGAGAATCAACCAAGAGGCAGGGGCAGAAGACAGGAGAGTGGTTGTAGTGTTAAGAAGGAAGTTCATAACTCATTAATGTAGGGGAATTATTTGAAGATATTAATGTTATGGTGTACAAGGGAAGTGCTGTAGCTTTCTAGAGCTTTTGGCAGAACTTCAGATGAGAGTACAATGGCTGCAAATAAATGGAAGGTTTTTCATTAGGTTCATAATTAAGCAAAAAGCAAGGGGGAAAAAGGTAGCTGTAAAAAGGACCTTCTTTTATCTGGAAAAAAATTACAGTCATCTTGAAAGCTGTTTATTACAGAGAAAGATGTGGCCTCAATCTGGCCTGTAAACTTTGTACTTAGACGATTTTCCGTACCACAAAAACACCATGAATGTTAACTCCAAAGTAGCAGTGAGACATGATACTACTGAGAGGTCTCCAAAGCTAAAAAGTGTGAACTAGATACAGACAAAATATAAAAATATATCCAGTGAACTCAACTGCCCACGTGGTTAAATCACTTGGGAACCTGGAGAAGTAGGATTTCATATACAAGAAAGAGACAAAGGTGCTCAGGAAAAAAAAGGCTTCCTACTCACACTGTGAGCTTCTGCTCCGTAGAAACTGCTGCTGCCCAAACTCTGCTAAGGAAACCAGTCCCTGTTTGGCGTAAGCTGAAGGCAGAAATGTTATTGCACGGTGTACAATAGCATTTACTTTTGGGCATTTGCTAAACAGGCAAAAGACACATTTTGGAGAGAGACTCACAGCAGTCTATCAACTAGAAAATAAATTATCCTCTTCTGCAGCCCACTCCATTATACCCCACTGCCCTTAGTTGCCTCCTCTGAACTTGGATTCACTACATTTCCAGGCACATCTGAGCTTAGAGAACATATTATGTAGCACAAGGGAGAGCAGGTGGTCCTGTGAAGCCCTGTTTGTGTTCAGCCTAATCTGAAAGATTGGCTTTTGGAGGAGGGGCAGAGATCTGGGGGCAATATATGCAATTCATCATCACTCTTTTCACTGACTGTGAGAAACTGCTACACCTGCTGCTCTGCTTCAGATGGGCTTTGAAATACTGGCAGGCTGAAGGACATATGAGTTTTTCTTTCATGATAACAAAAATAAGCACTTTGTTCTGGTATCTGTAAAGCTAAGGCAGTTTCCTACAAGCAGCGATAATTCAAGAGCAGTTTCTGGCTTGCAGTTGATACATAAACAAGAATATTTTTGGAAATGCTGGTTGCTTTTATTATTTAAAAAAAAAAAAGAAAATCACTGCTAATTTTCAGTTTGTTGAGTCGTTTAAAACATAATTTCCAAAAGAAACACTTTGAATTATCAGGCAGAAGGAAAATAACTCATTGCTGTGAGACAAAATCAGCAGTGCTTAGTATGGAGTAACTACTAGAAATCATTGTGCTCTCAGAAGGAGTCTGAGTGCCTTTATGCCACAAAAAGTTCAAACGATGCTCATTTGTGAACCAGAATCCAAAATAATGATGCAAAGCAAATATCCATTGATGTACACAACCTGTCCAAGGGGAATCAAATGTGTTAGAGGGCTGGTAAGATGCCTAAAACCAAAGTGCTGGTATGGTATTTATGACTGAAAAAAGACCCGACACACAATTGCTCGACACACAAGAGTCTGTGTTGGAAGATGCAAGCTCTGAATGCATTTTCTGTGTTTGCCAGGCACTTTTAGAAAAAACTGGGAAAATTCACTCCTGATTCATCAAAGGTTTTCACAAATCTGCAGATGCCAGGCCTGAGTTTGAGGTCCAGGAGAGGCCACGTGCCAACTGTGTGACTGTTGTGGCAGCAAAACCAACGCGTCCTCCCCGGTGCGGAAATTGGGGAACTCGGCTGCCCTGCCGAGGTTGTCATGCCCGGGGTGAGGGCAGGGCTCTGGGTCTTGCTTTCCAGCACTGCCAGTGCTGGCTGCCCCATCCCATTCTGCCTGCCCCATCCTGTCCTGGCACACTTCACCCTCTTCCCTTGCTGCAATACCTCAGCTGCCTGGTACCACTCCCTGCAGTGAGTGGCTGTACCTGCACTGCTGAGAGCCCTTGGGCTAATTTGGGCGTTTAGGGAAGGCAAAACCAGATATGCTAACAGTGCATATAGATAAGGTAATATTTTATTGGGAAAAAAAACTGAGTACAGTTTCCAAACAGCATTTAAAAATGGATTGCAAGAAGAAGCTGAACTTCTCTTGTAAATAATAAAATTTACACATTGTCCATTGTAAATACAACCTGTAACTTCATTGAAGTTCATTTATTTAAGCAGGTTATGAATTATTCTGGTTTTGTTCATCACCTGGCTATGTGACTGACTGTGTAACATTAGCATCTACATCTGTATGGGAGTAGTATTGCTGTGTGTCTTTGAAGACAACCCTGGAATTTCAGAATAAGGGGTTAATTAAGTGTTGGATTTTTCTTTATGGAAACTCTGCAACCTGATTCAATTCAAATGAATCACAAAAGTGCCATGGAGTCCAGGGGGAGCAAGATTGGATTATTGCAAAATGCAGGCTTAAAATTATTAAATATTTATTAACTTTAAAACAATTATCCATGACATTCCCTCCTAACCTTTTCATTATCGTTTTACACAGCCTAAAATAGCTACCCAAGAAGTGGCTCTAAATGTGAACATGAACAGGACATCATGCTTTCCAAAACAATTTAAATTCTCATTCACTCTTTCCATCTCCCTCATGCTTGCTGTGTGTAATGAAGATGAAAAATAACAAGGGACATGGTCACTGGAGATACTTGTCAAGTCTGTGATTGAAGCTACTGAAGTTCCCTACTCATGGGGCACGTGAAAAATTTAGCTAAAGAAGTGCTACAGTTCCAAAGTCAAACATTCAGCTACTAGAAATAACTAAGTCATACCTTCCAAGGCAGCCTTAGCTCAATTTTCCTATCTATACCCTTTATAATGTAGTATTTAATTACATCATCACAGCCAAGTTACTCCTGAAATTTCCTCCTAGTACCTTGAGCATCTGTGTATCTACATAGCCCTATGAGCTAGGTCTTCATTTCCTCCAGAGAGCATTGTATTAGAACCTAGCAGAGAGATGCTTGATCTAAACTGTTGATTTCCTGAAGTTTCAAAGGCAAAGTCAACCTGGCATGACAGCCGTGAGTGAGAAGAGCTGTGGGGGGCCCACAGAGGAGAGAGTGGAGCCACGTGTCTCTTTGTCCCATCCACCTCTTATACTTTGCTAGAAGTACAGTGATCAAAGTGACAGTCCAGTGCCTCCCCAGCAGTACAGCCCCACCACTCACTGATTAATAAAAAAAAAGCCCCTTGCCCAGTTGGATGAGCTCATCCATGCTAGCTGAGCGTTCAGGATTTGATTTTGCTCTAGAGACGGGGAAAATGCAGTGTGGTTTTAAATTCTGTCACAGAGGAAGGGTACACAGCAGATAGGCAAACGTGCTAAGGAGGACTTGGGACTCAGGTTGGTCAGAGATTGGAAGGTGTCAGGAAACGCCTTGCAAATCACTGGGAGTGAGAGCAGAGGAGCAGCTCTGCAAGTCTCCCTTTTCCTTTCGGCAATAGCTAATTAGCCTCTGCGTCAGGAACAGGTTCCCGGTGAAAAGCAAAGCCCTGCACTGGCTGTTACCAAGCAATTATTCATTGCCATTCAAGCAATTATTGCTGCCTCTGAGACAGCAGCTACTTTCTTCTCTGAGAAACACAGGAGACGACTTTCCATTAAGCAGTCAGTCCTGTTTACAGGAAAATGCATAAATAAATAATAGAAATAATCTACCAAAGCAAAATTTGATCTTTTTGATTTTTAAGTGAAAAACCTGAGGGGAACCACTGATGTAGAAAACAGTGAAGATTTTTGACTACACCTGAGGAAAAATAAAAGAAAAAGCCGAAAAGATTTAAACCTTTTTTGTAAAAGATTTACCTTACGTTTTCAAAAATTATGATAACCTCTCCAGATAGGAAAAAAAATATCACTACTCCCAAGTTGGTGGGGAAACAAAGAGTTTGCAGTCTTTACAATCACAGACTTAGTTGGTTTCAAGTGTTCCAATTCCTGATTATTTTGATAGGAAAGCTTGAAAGGATGAATGTGTCTGTCCACTGCCAGGTGACACTCTAAATAATCTTGCTGTGCGCTGTCTCAGGGTTGCTGAAGACCCTTATCAGAAGGCATGAGAACAGCAGCCGGGCTGCACATCCAGAACCACACAGACCCACCCGCAGTTTAACGGGCATTTCTTTACCTGGATATGAGCACTGTACACGCGTAGGTCTCCACTGTGCTCAATTTCAGGGGGTTTTGCAGGACAGATTTATAAAAAGCTGGCTAGAAATAATGAACAGGATCAAGTGGAAGCGAATGGCACGGCAGTAAGAGGATCTGTCCTTTTACAAGCTGTGGCAGTAACAGATGAAGCCAACTGGCTTTCCCTGGCTCCGCAGCTTGGCTGTGGAATTTCTCTCACAGGGGGGCCGAGGCCGCAATCGCGTGGCAGCACAATTGCCCCTAAAACTCGAGATGCTGCTCTTCTGGAGGGCTTACGTGGCACAGCGTGGTGCAGAGCTGCGGAAATGACAGGCACGTTTCTCTTTCAGCCTTACAATAGTATTAGTAGGCTTTTCCAGGAGTTGTGCCGACTTATCATACTTTTATACTTTTTACCATACTAAGGCAGGATGAAGGCCAGGAAGGCGGCGTGGCAACTTGTGACTGTGCTCGGGAAGCAAAGACAGCTCTGGAGCGGACACGGCCCGGGCTGGGGCCGGGAGTGGGGCATTAAGGGCTCGCTGGGCTCTTTTCATTCCCGGTTTTCTGGACAGAAAGGCATCCCCAGCAGCCATCTGCCGGGCCCCCGCTCCCAGCCCGCCTGCGGTGCAATGGCTCCGGGGGGGAAGCATCTGACTCATTTACCCTGGGCTGATAACATATTGCAGATATTTTGCGGAGGACAGCTGAGCTTTTTGGTGCCTCCTGATGCCTAAAGAGCGTTTTGTTCCTTTTGCCTTCCCTGTGTATGCCGGTTCCTCCGTGATGTTTTGGAGGGCAGAACCTGTCATCCCACATGATATTACTTGCTTTGATACATCTGCCTTGTCCGAGAGAACTGGGGTGTTGGTCCTTCTGAAGATATCAGAAAATCATCTTTTAAAGGGACCCTACTTGCTAAATAAGTTCCTGTTTACCTAAGAGTGCACGACCTGCTATAATTAGTCTCAATTAATTTGAGACTAATTAATTTGGGTTAATGCCTTAAAAATCAGCTAACATTACTTTATGGTAGTTCTATTTTGTCCACTATGTTCTATTTATTTTATTTTATTGCATTTTATTGCATTTTATTGCATTCTTCAGCTTGCTCGTTATTTCCAACACTGCTCTTATGCATGCACACATGTTGCTATTTGAACATCAGGATCAAAGAAAAAAAGAAAGACACTCTATTGCTATCTCATTTCATCCTCCCCTGAGGATGCTGTGATTTAGTCTCTAATCTGGAGGGCACTGTCATTGGGAACAATGCCAAGTCCTTTTTTCATAGCATGTATGAGACTGAAATTGCTTATTAAAATTCTTCCCCACCTTAGTGCACAGTGTTTGCTGTGGGCTGCACTGCTGTTTGTCTGTGTCAATACCGTCTGGCCACTCAGCATCTCGGGCCTGGGACTGCCTTGTTATTCCTTTCTGACCCTGCCTTGGAATACTTGCAGGATTGTATTCAGATACCTTCCAAGTTTCAGTATCTTCCTTTTATAGATTTAATGGCCTCACCAGTTTTATCTGCTTCTGGTTTTTTCAGCTTATTTATCTTAGTTACATTTAGTTAATTGAGACTAATGTTTTGTTGAAAAATATCTCTCTTGGTCCCCAAGCTGAGCTTTTGAAGTGAGTAGATTTGAGTAAAATTTTGCAAATGAGCTATTAATATCACCGCTGCAAAGATACTCTCTCTTCACCCATTATTTCCACATTGGCCTGGAGGGGATTCCCTTTCCTGACTGGTAGTCAAACAGTTGCCAGCATGTCTGTAAGCCTAGTCTACTGCTGACTGCTATACTCGAGCCAGTCTTACTTTTGAAGGTAAGACTGGTTTATATTACATTTTATCCCAAAAGAAAGGCAAATATATATTTTATCTTCAACTCCTTAGTATCATTTTATAAATTAATCTGAATTCTTATTTGGCTCTTAAGTTTGAGTATCATGAGATACTGCTGGGAGCAGAAGTAGTTACACATGCTAAACCAACCCCCCTCTCATTTGCCTTGCTTAGGAATGCGTGAAACTCTGATGAGCTACCTGGGAGATCCCTGCACTGCCAGAGGGCCACCTCCTGAGAAACACAGTTCAGCAACAGGGAAGCACCTGGTAGTCTTTTTGGAGTTTGTCTGTCCTCTTGCCTGTAAAAGGACCCGCAGATTTCTCATGTTTACAGGCTTAATGTTGCAAAGGGCATAAAGGTGCACCCATTTTTATGTATTAGAAGTAGTTCTTGACATTCCTTCAAAGCAGGGTGACCCTGGGTTTGTCTAAACTCCAGATCTGTGTGGCTGGGGATGCCTCTACCTCTGCCCTTTCCAGCCTGTCACTGTGACACACAGCCACCCTCCAGCCGCTGTGGCACACACTGTGCCAGGTCCCCATGGCCCAGGCACCATGAGGGTTGGTTGCTCAGCTGCTCTACAGCTGCAGCACTCTCTGTCCAGCTGGAGAAATGCCACTTACACCAGCTGAAGGTCTTTCTCAAATATTTACTTACCACATCTTTCACAGCTACTGGCCATTTTTGTACCCTTAGTGATGTGTGAGTGAATGATTAAAATTCTATTACTGAGAGTAGAAAGATGTTTGGAAAAAGTTGGATCTACACCCCACAGAAGGAAGAAAAATGTCATGATCTTTGGTCTTGCATTTGACTGAGAAGCTTGTCAAATTCTCAGAGATACAGGTCAAGCTGAAAAACAAATCCTCTAATTTCCTAAAACTGGAAGAAAACTCAAGAGATGATATCTTAAAACAAGAAGTCATTTTATTAGGGGAGCACCAGGAGACAGAGCCAGTCCAGAAGAAGAACAAGCTCCTCCATATCAGTCTGTGACTGCTCAGCACTGCTGGGGCAAGTGTGAGCAGAGACCTCAGGGAGGCATTACCCTCTCCCCTGACTGGGAGTGATGGCAGCATCCTGAGCAGGGGTGACAGATGATATTTTTTCTGCAAAACGAGGATGGGAATGTCCCATCAGTGAATTCCCGGGCTGCATTTCAGTGGACTGCAGAGGTTAATACCATGCCTGGAGACAGGGAGCCAAACACTCACATGACCGAATTGCACCTTCAACCACCACCTGTCAGTGCAAGACAGTTATGTGAGAGAGACCAGTCTGCATGTGAGTTTGCTGCTCCTCATGATTATATCCTCAGCAAAGACACATTAGCTGAAAAGCTGTGAGGCATTTCTAAAACTTTTATCATGACTTATTACCATGGCTTATTATCATGGCTGCTTTCTGCTGGATACTCCTAGCCTCACAGGCCTCTTAATATTTATAGCAGCTATCACCAAAATGAGTGCAATATGTCTTCAGTCCAGGATAGATGGGATGCAGAGAGCAGGGAAAAGGAAGGTGTTTCTCCTGGAGACCCTTGTCTACTGTGGCAATTTAGCCTGTACTGAAACTAATCAAACAGGTTGTGTCATTTAAAAGGAATACTCGCAGGTGGAAAGGTAAACACATGCTTCAGAGTAAGGTTAGGTTAGCAGGTAAATAAGCATCCCTGATACTCAGGGGCATTCAATGTGAAATGTTAATTGTGTTACAGAGGGCTTAGGTTTGGCAGGATAAAATGACCAGACAGCATTTCTAGATCTCACAGCCAAGCTGATGAGAGGTATTTTATTCTGTTGCAGTCCATGGATTACCATCTAGTGACATCAAATTACTGCTAATAATGCTAACCTGTGGCACAGAGTTCAGAAACACAGCATTGCACAGGCATGCACAGCAGAAGGGCATCCCAGTGACCATGGCAGGACTTGTGCTGAGTGGGGCAGTTAACACAACACGTGCTGGCACAGGTGAAAAGTCTTCAGGACAAAACATTTTTATTCCCCTTTGGAAAGTGCTTTCTCCAAAAGCACTGCTTTGCCTTTAACGCAAAAAATTGACTTCATGTTGCTAGGAGGATGTGTGGAATGAATAGAGTGGGATAACCACATTATTATTGGATGTCTTGGTATGATATTTATAAGGTAATATTGTATGATATTAATACCAAGAAAGCTCAGGGTCAGTGCTCCCTGGTCTTGCCTTCACAGCCATGGAAGAAAGCAATCCCATAAATGACACTTGAAAGAAAATAAATCTCAATATTTCCATAAGAAACTTGTGTCCTGAAATGGATTTGCTTTTCAGTGCCCAAAATTAGACATCACACAGATTTTTTTAGAAATTGTTGATCATATTCCAGCTCTGAACGTAAAGGCTCCTGGAGATTCAGCCGTGGTCAGTACACACAGTTCTATATTTAGGTATCTGAATGTAAGGACCCTGGCCATGATCTCCAAGACAGCTTCATGAAAGCACACAGAGCACATGCAGATCAGCTCATTCTAGCCATTTTCACGACCTTTTGTGCTCTGTAGGTATATTTGTGATGACTGAAGGAAAACAGCCCTGTTTTATGGGAACCTTGGGAATGAAAGAGCTTTTCTTGAATATTTTTTGGTTTTTGTTTTTTTATTTTAAGTCTGAACAGAGCACTGAAGCTTTTTGCCTCCACAAGTTCAATAAAGTGTTTAAATACTGAAACATTTTCACTCTTGGCTCATTACTCGGGGCTTTCAGCATTGTGTTTGAAAAGGAGCTATTTATGGGTTATCAAACAACTGCGCTAGGAGAAAGGAATTTAAAGAATGTCCTTGAGCCTTTGGGGAGCTTTGCAGAACAGGAACAACAAAAACTTGTGCCAACCCTTAGTGCCTCCCCAGCCAGGCTACCCTTTTGTACCTGCCTGCTGCCCCAGTGGGATCCTCCCCACAATGACATGGGGACAGGGTTCAGGAATAGAATCACTGTATCCCTTTAAAGACAGCTCAGGTGCTGTTCCTGAAGAGGAAGGGAGGTTTTAGTTGGGATGGATTCTCTGTGGGACGCAAATGAAGAGCAGATGTCCCACAAGAGAAAATTCTGATCAAAACAGAGCCCTGACATTATTTCTTCGTACTGGGACAACATGCAGTGATGTTTAAAGCATGTTAATAAAATATTTGTATGAATCTCTTTTAAACACAGCATATTTTGTAGATGACAATGACAACAAGAAGAAATCATAATAGAAAACTCACTCATTTGTCACCATTAACTTGAGTGATGGGCAGAAGGAAAGTGCCTCAGCCACAGTGCAGGCTCATATTCCTATCCTGACCTTCTGGCTCGGTCTCTTTCCCCATTGGGGCAATTTCATCAGGGTGACACAGATTTTGTCCCATCATAATGGACAGGAGAGCAAGGATGGTTTGCCATTTGAGAGATGGCTGCATGGACTCCTTGCAGAGCTCTGTTAGCAAATCTCAGGGACATGTCAAGTCCAGCAAACTACTGTCCCTGCCTGCTGATACACACAAAGGGAAAACATTGAGAAAGAAGAGATGTATCTATTGAAAGAGTGGTACCAGCCCACAAACCGGCATTCAGACAGAACATACACAGAGTACATTTCAGTCAGAAACCTTCTACCCCCCAGACACTGAGATTTTGCAATAAGCTCTCTAAGATTTTCACAAATCAAATGCTTTACTATTTTGCCAAAGAAAAGGGGCGGGTATCTGGAGGGAATGACACCATCTGGGCTGTGGGACAGCAGGGGATGAGACTTAATGACCTTGGTGGCTGTTCTAGGGCTCCGCTGTTCTCTGCCTTCAAGAACTGTCCCTCTCTGCTCCCCTAGTTACTCAGCATTTCTAAACTTGCTCATCCTCAAATGAGTGCAAATCCTACACCGTCTGTATAACAAGAAAAAGCATTATCCTCATCAAAACCAAGGAAATTAGTATATTATTGCAGCACAGCAACCTAAACTCTGACTTAGACAGTTGGTATTTGTGTTATCTTGGTGTTTTGTGGCTAAGTAGGAAACAGCTACCGTATAAAGCCCCCTCTATTGAACCCAGTATCTCATGCTTTAAATATGTTCACCAGTGCCTGAGGGATGCATTTCCCAACTCAGACTCCTCCATGCTCTGGATAACCACTTGTGGACAGCCAGGAAAAGCAGTAGCTGCTGGCAAAAATCAGCTCTCCAAACCTCATAGTCCTACTGTAAATCTGAGGAGATATAAGACGGATATGTCAAGAGCTCTGGTTATGCCCTAAGTCATCTACTGACAAATAACAACAGAAGACCTTTCCCCCATCTCCTGCCCAGCCAAAGCCTGACACCAAGGAAGGGCTGTAAATCCAGTACACGAATTTTGAGTTTGTTTTACCAGCAATGACACTCTCTCCTTTTTGAGTAGGATGTGACAAACTAGGAAAAGACTTTGAACTCCAACTGGCTTCCCATGAGCCAGGGAGATCATAGAATCATAGCATGGTTTGTGTTGGAAGGTACCCAAAGACCAAGTTCCAACCCCCCTGCTGTGGTGAGGGACACCTTCCATTAAACCAGGTTGCTCAGAGCCCCATCCAACTTGGCCTTGAACAGTTCCAGGGATGGGGCATACCATCTTCTCTGGGCAACCTCTTTAATGCCTCACAAATCTCACAGACAAGAATTTCTTCCTAATTTCTGATTTAAGCCTACTCTCTTTTAGTTTGAAGCCATTGCCCCTTGTCCTGTCACTACATGCCCTTGTGAAAATTGTCTCTCCATTTTTCTTGCAGGCTCCCTTCAGGTACTGGATGGCCACAATTAGGTCACCCTGGAGCCTTCTCCAGGCTGAACAATCCCAATTCTCCCAGCATTTCCTCATAGCTGAGGTGCTCCAGTCTTATGATCAAGTGGTGGCCCTCATCTGGACTTGCTCCAACAGGTCAATGTCCTTCCTGTGCTGGGAATCCCAGAGCTGGATTCAGTGCTCCAGGTGGGGTCTCACAAGAGTAGAGTAGAGTAGAGGGGCAGAAACAACTGCCTCAACCTGCTGCCCACGCAGATACAGACAGGTACTGGAGAAATGCTGCCAGACTGAGGAACTAGGCGGGCTGTTTCTTTAAGGGCATAAAAAGATCAGTGTCTGAAAGAACAGATCTCCTGACACTGTAGGGATGACATTTGCTGTATTACATTACATGAATTTTAAGATCATTTAGAGTGAGGTCTCTGCTTGGCTTTTACACTTCCACAGTACAGTGAGGTATTTAAAAGATGTGTAGATCTGGCACTGAGGGACATGCTTTAGTGTTGGGCTTGGCAGTGTTAGGTTTAACAGTTGGACTTGATGATCTTAAAGGTCTTTCCCAATCTAAATGATTCCATGATTCTATACTTGCTCAGTTGCTCCTGTTGGACAGGAGGGTCATTGCCAGAGTCCCCCCCGTGCACTCAGAGCTGACAACATTCATAGGCATTTTCCAGATTTCCTGCCTTAAAGTAACCTGAATTGATCACCTGACAAACTCGGCAGTGAAGTCTAGTTTTTATCTGTCACAGAGCAGACGGCAGTGGAAATGAAGGTTCATTACTTTCTCTCCAGGACCACAGTGCTCCCCGTTTCACCGACCGGCTGCTGGCCGACAGACTGGTCGCTCTGTCTTCACAGCTGACAAGGGCTGTTGCAGACGCCACCTCACCACTGATCTGATTATGTCGAGATGAGGGAGGATGTGGTTTTGAAACCTTGAACGCCCTTCACTCTCCAACTGCTCTGCCGTGCGGCGGCTGCTGTGCAGCGTGGGCTCTTCAGTTGTCTCCTGGATGAAATGATCTCATTAGGTGATTTCAAAGAGCTGGATGGAGCAGAGCCACCTGCTTTCTCAGAAGGAGAGTCTCATCAGCTTTCCTGGAATTGATAAAGCATATGTGAAAGGAATGTCTGCATCCCATGAAAACCTTACTTTAAAGACACAGCTCCAAAATTTCTTTGTTTCGAGAGCAGTAAACAGACCAGCCCTTTTCCTTCTCTCCTTCTTCCTCCAATCCTTTCTCTCCCCTTTACCCAGGCTTTTTTTGTTTACATTGTACTTCCAAACACCTTAGGGATACTTATCAGTCACCAATATTTTTATTCTAGAACCTGTAAGCCAATATGGATACACAGGAATAAATCGCCATGGGGAAACCCCACTTCTGGAATAAGGGGATTTTTGATTTCTAATCCACGGTGGTAAAGTGAAAAAAACGCCCCTTGATCCTGGAATAAGACCATGTCTGGGGGTGTATTACCAGCATGGTTGTAATCATACGCAGTGCCATGTCAGCACATGCTGGTGCAGCTCTTCTACCAAAAAGAGCTGCTGCATGGTTAGAAGTGCTGCTCCTGAGACTTCAGGAAGGCGAATTCCTGTGTCTGCCTGTGGAGTGGTGTGGGTATGGCACTTGAGGAGTGCAGATTGGGCATCCACATTCCTGTCTGTCCATGGGCTGCACAGAAGAACCATTTCTGGGAACAGATAGAGGCTTGGGACTGAATTGCCTCCGGTAAGAAAAACAATAGCTCTGATGGAGATTTTTCTAATGGGAGTATCTACTGCTTTCAAAGTGGGGTGATATTAGCAGCTCATTTCATACAGATCATAACGTAGCTACCTAATCTGCCTTTAAATGGTGGCCTGCCTGGTTTTGTGTTTCAGTACCATTTCCCAATTCTCCTTCTGTTCTGTAAAACAAGCAGTGTTAGAGCCTTAACTGAAGCTACCAATTCTGGGGTGGCCTGCTATCTTTTGAATAAACACCATAGACTATTTGCTCAGCTTACAACTGACATTTTTTCATCGCAATCCTTTTAAACATAACCTGTATTCTGGAAAGCCAGGCTGGCTTTCTGCAGTGTGTGCACATCAGCAGCTAAAAGGTAGAAGGCAGCATTCAATTTTCCTGATGATGCAAAGGGCAGACAGAATCTGCTGCTCTCTTGTGCTACTGCCTTTCCGGGGCTGGCAGATCAAGGTTTTTTGGGTAGGAAATGTGGCTGGGTAAATCAGGAGAGAGCACGTATGGGCAGAATGAAAGTGCCATTCCATGAGGTTTTTTATCTTAATGGAATTTTTAAAATTAAAGTTGGTTTAATCTTCTATATTGCTTTTTCTCAAAAGCTGAGGCATTGCTAGTTAGATTATGGAAAACATGTACTCTCATGAGATGTTTTTCTAAGACATTCTCAGAGCTATTAGAGAAAAATACCCTTTTCTCACAGCATCATAAGTATAGTCTGCTGTCTTCTGTGATCTTCAGAATGGTTACTATTTAATTATTGATATTTACAACGTGGCAGTAGTTAAATGTGGCTGCTGTTCTGAAGGTAATCTTTATATGCCTACATTGAGCTAGAAAAATATTTGTATTATGATGAGTCACAGGAACTGATTTAAAATGCTGCATGTAAACATCTATACAACCTCTACCTGCAGGCTGAAATTCTTGGCATAAGCAGCGGGTGCTGACTGAAGTCTGCGGGGTTTAATCTGACTGTTGTTTCCCTTTGCTGACACGCAGGGAACTGTGTGCTTGCTCCTGTCTCTCCTTGCTCGGCAGTGACTGTGCCTGGACCCATGCAGGGGAGAGCCGAGGCCCCTCGGTAGCACCCCTGCAGCTGAACCATCCTGCTGCCTTCACCAGATGCATTAGACACTAATGCCTTATGGTTGCCAAACCCACTTTGCTTTTTTGCCTTTAGATTTTGGCTTTGCTTCCCCGAGGGATTTACTTGCAGAAAAGCTCTCTGCAGCGACAGGAAAAGCACTGCTTTCCTCCCGACGGGCATCCCCAGCCCTGGCCTTTGCTGCTGGGATTTCTCCGGGTGCTTGAACTTCCTCTATCACGTGCATTAGCAGCAGTGCTGGAGCACAGCAGCTGAAGGCACCAAGAGCAGCCGTGTTGCTGGATGGGGCACACCTTTGGGGAAACATCAGTGACAGCAGCTCAGGTGCTGCCTCTCTTTAGTACCAGGCTCCAGCAGCAGACGCTGGGGTAAGGATGCTTTTGCTCCCTTCTGCTGAAAGCACTCTGGCTCCGGCTGCTGACAGCTGACATTCCTTCCAGTTGAGCCTTGCCCATCCAGCCCGTTGGAAGGTTTAGCTTTCAGTAAAAATCAGACTGAGGCACCCATTAAAACAATCTCACATTAGGGCTTAGTCTCTCTTGCAGGCAGGTTAGTCATGCCAGGATTTTACATTGGTGGATGGATGGGGACCCATTCTCTAAAAGTGCCCTGGGTACCAGTGCATGGTGGTTCATGCTCTGGAATAAGCGGGCTGTTGTTCAGAGCCTGGTGACCTCTGCTGATCTACTGCTCTGGGGACAGGCTGATGAAGATGAGTTGATTCATCTGGGGCCACCAGCTTTCTCAGCTGGTTGCCACTCCCAGAGAAACTATATTTTCCTCCATCAGACTTGACTAATTGTAAGCCTTTAAAAATGGCACTTCCAAAAAAGAGGGACCTGCTGAGTGAGTTATTAGTCATCCTTATCTGGGAGGGAGGCGACGGTTGCTGTAACAGCTTCTTTATCTCTGCAGCACCATGTTCTCCAGAGAGGGGGCTGTGGGACGCCAGGTGCGGTGAGCTGCCAGACACCTTCCTTCAAGGGGAGCAAAGGGTAGAACAATTTGTTTCTGAAGGGCTATCTCTTGGGTCTCCAAATTATGGCTTTGTTTTTAAAAGCTGATTATTTTTATCAGGTTGTAACTAATAAAGCCACCTGTATTTTTCTGTTGATGTCTGACACAGGTTGGGTTTTGGGGGTTTTTTTTGCAAACAGATGAAGCTCAGTGTTTCTGCTGATGGATGATCCAGCTCTGTCTCAGAGCTTGCAGCAGACTCTGAATGTCTGGCTGGGAATATTCTCACTCTGCAAAAGTGTGATCCTCTGTTTGCAGGCACAACAGAGCCCAGAACACATTTTGAAGAATGCCGTGGTTGAATTCACTTTGGTACATCCTCTGATGCTCTTCCTCTTGGGTTTAAAATGGTTTCTCACATACTTTCCAAGCTTGACTGTGTTGTGGCTACTTTTCTGTGCTGATGAAGAAGTCTCCAGAAAGCATATTGAGCATGTTATATATTACACATATGTGCAATCCACTTCTGGGAAATGGCTAGGGCTGTACCAAACCAATCTTTCTTAAGTGGGAATGTGAGAGCACCACTGTGTCTTCTCTCTTTAATCCCCACATATTTTGAGAAGGAAGAAAACAGCCTTGTTCCACACTTCTCTTTGCTACGCCCCCTCATCCTCTCCCTCCCACCACAAGCAGCCCCAAGGAACCCCTGGAGAGCACTGCCCACCACAGCCATTCCGTGTAACTGGTAGATGTCTTCAATCAAAATTTTGAATTTGGTCTGTGATTCAGAGGTTCATTCATTGGTGTTTCCCATCAATTAGCAAAATACCTGTTCTCCAGAAAAACTGGCAGTGATCTGCCTGTCCAAAGTAACTGAATTGCTGTCAAACTGTCCCTCCTGCTCCTCCTTTGCATAATGCACTCTGATACAGTGCCTGTTTAATACAGCAGCGTTGTCTAAGAAATTACATTCAGCTTTTGCCTTGACAGGGGTTTGACAGTATCTCACCACCTTTCCCATTATTTTCCCATTACAAGTTTTATCCCTAATGAGGCTGAGAATAGGGGCTACTTTGCTCTTATCACAGAGATTGTCACAAATGAATTTATCCCCAGCTTCTTGGAAGGACCCATCAGCACCCAGTTTACTGATTAAACCTCAGGTGTCTAATCAGCAAATTCCTCTGGTGCAGCAAGGAGATGTGTCTCTGCCAAGCCCTGGCTTCTGCAGGTTGAAGAGCTGCAGAAGCTGTTGCTTTTATTAGCTGTGATATCCACACAGGCATTAATGGGTCAGGTTTTGCTCCTTATCTGTGACCTTCAGTCCTGTTTGTTAGGACACTTGTATGATAAAGGAGTGCACCTCTCAGGCTGATAACATAGTTTGTTTTTCATGAGACACGTACTTGCATACCAAATACAGAGTATTACTTGAAAAAAAAAATTAAAATTTAGTATCTCTCTTGTGTTTAAAACATTCCAGGCAAACTCTGTATCAAAAAGCATTCACAATTTCTGTTTCAGAAATTTTCTGTTTTCTTTTTCCATCAGCAGAGTTGACCTAATCTGTGCACACAGAGGGGATGATGTCATTGTCAGGGGCTGAGGTTAACATGAGGTTCCTAAGCCTGTAACCCTGTATGCTCATTTTCCACTGAAAGAAAAACAGAAAAAAATGCATTAAACCTTTTTAGAAGTCAGTATCTAATCCAATCCCTTCAAGCCCCTCACTACAAGAAAGACATTGAGGGGTTGGAGCCAGTCCAGAGAACAGCAAAAAAGCTGGTGAAGAGTCTGGAGCACAAATCTGATGAGGAGCAGCTGAGGGAGCTGGGGGTGTTCAGCCTGGAGGAAAGAAGGCTCAGGGAGGACCTCATTGCTCTCTACAAGTGCCTGAAAGGAAGTTGTAGCAAGTTGGGGACCGGTGTCTTCTCCCACGTAACTAGAAGAAACAGCCTCAAGTTGTTCCAGGAGAGGTTCAGACTGGATATCAGAAAAAATTTCTTCACCAAAAGGGCTGTCAAGCACTGGAACAGGCCACCCAAGAAGGCTGTGCAGTTACCATCCCTGGAAGCATTTAAATGACATGTAGATGTGGCAAGGGTATGTAGATGTTTAATGGTTGGACTTGATGAAGTTGAAGTCTCTACCAACTTAAACAATTCTATGATTCTATGAAATGTCTCCTAATTCAGAATATACCACCTACTTATTGATCGTGCTACAGAGCTTATAATTTTCCATACATTGTAAAAGGTTGTGAATAACTGATGATGTAATAAATTTTCCTTCATAACACTTTCTGGTTAAAGTCATATATGAAAGTGCTCAGTTTCCATTATGGTTTACAAAACAGGACAAAATGTCTAATGGAAAATTTAGATCACTTTGCTCAGAATTTAGCTAGGTTAAGAAGCTGCTGAAAAAAAAAACCTTTTTCATTTATACACATATAAATTCAGAGAGATATCCATTTTAATGATAGACCGGATATGTGTCATCACAATGACAGCTAGCTGAGTCCCCTGGCTGATACAATACTGTTTGTCAAACAAATGGCAAGGAGAGCAGGTTGCAGGAGCCTCTCCGCCAACGAAATGCCTCCTGCCAGCACCGTAGGTGGCTGATGGACAGCTCCTTCCGAACAGGGACAGTTATATAATAATAACTCCACTCTGTGTCAGTGGTGATGCTAATGTATGCAAATACTGCTATAATGAATCCAATTAGATTTCTCTGTGTACAGAAATATGCCAGACTACCTGTATCTAATATCGTGATAAGGGGAGAGAAGAGACTTCAGCCTTGGAGACGTTACCCCTGTCTCTGCTCCTGGAGCTGCTCTGCACTGGGGTGGGGTCCTGGTACACTGCAAAACTCCCAGCTCCTGCCAAGTTCTGCTGGCTGCTGCAGCTGCCTGGAAAAAGAAGCACTGCAGCTGAGGGGACTCAGAGGCTGGCACTGCCCGCTTTACCAGGCTGCAGTAGGTTCAGGGGTACAGCTGGTCAGGGCCAACAGAGTAACAGAGACCTGTGGAGCCTGATCGCCTGCTTTATATTTTCAGGAGCTCATATTCACTTCTGTTACAGAATCATAGAAGAGCCCACGTTGGAAGCAGACACGAAAGATCTTCTGGTCCAACCTCTTGTGGGAAAAGGAGCCTGCAATCTAGCACCCTGGGACTGGCCCAACTTGAAAACCTCCAGTGATGGGGACTCCACCATATTCTTGGGAAGGTTGTTCCGCTATAAAAAATGTCTTTATTCTACCATGGTTAGGTTATTGCTTTCTCTTGGTTTCATGACAAATCTCTTTCAGTGTTTCCAGCATATTTCCTAAGCTGGACAGTGAACAGACTCTGCTGTGCAAGGAGGCTGGAGGGGAAGCTGCTGCCTCAATAGTCATGAATGAGACACTTCCAGACTTCATGAAGGAGAGGTTGTTATTTATTGAAGAAATTTTTCTTTAGGGCCTCCTGAATACTTATTATGTTCTGGTTCCTGCTGATTGATGTTCCTGTTGTCTTGATTAATCAACTGATCTTGTGAAGAGTTTTAATCATCTCCAATGCTGCCAGGAACTAGCCCCACTTCAAGTGAAGGAAACACGACTGTCAGCAGCTGACAGGACACCCACCTGCTCGTTGGGCCTAAGGCTGGATGCTTGGGATGGTATAAAGGCAGATTCTGGGATGTTATAAATAAATCAGGAAATTCGCGCCCAACTATGTAATATCAAAATATGTGTATAAAAGGTTAAGTTGTAACCAGTTTTTAAAAACGGCCAGAGCTGGCTCCGAGAGGAATGCGGCTCCTACCGGGAAGGTGCTCACACCGAAAACAACAGGTCTACAGAGAGCAGATGGCCCATCAAGAAGGCATCCAGCGAGCTCCTGGAAATCTACATTTCCAAAAGAGGAGTTCCCAGTATAGCTGATGGACCATCTCCGAAGATCTCCTCCCAGCTCAGGCGTTAACGATCCGATCAGGAACTCTGATATGGAACATCAAGAACCATCAGATAATTCCCCCCGGTGACGAGAGACTAATCAAAGACAGGATGCGCTTTGTCCATCTCAGTCCCATGAATGGCAAGCTTCATGAATATACTGAACGGCAAAAACAATACCTAGGATCCGGACTTATGCAGGAAAACTGTATATAAACCAGCTCCCGAAAGCAGCCCTCGTGAACGAGGGAGGTCTGATGCGATAGAGGTCGGACCTGCGTTCACCCAGTTCCAACCCTGGGCTTGCTTCTGTCTCCTTTTCGATTGTGGCTTTGCGCGTGCGATTTTTCTCGGACACGAAATAAATTTATATTTGTTTTATTCTTAAATTGGGTCCATTCATTTATAGCATGGGAGAAGGAAAGAAGATGCTGGAAAAGACAAGAAAAGAAAAAAGGACAGGTAAAATCCCAGGAGTCCATTGCTGTGAGCTGTGACTGTGGACAAGGCACTGGCACCATGACCATGGCAACATGCAGGTGGCCAGTGGGAAAATCTACTGCTTGCATTTTTAAGTCATGCACTGAAAAGTGAGTAAACACTGCATAGACTTCATTTAGCTGTGTTTATACCATTAACCCTGATCCCTAGGGGACAGATTGACTTAAAATCACAGGATTTTCTATGTAATTTATCTTTTTGTAATATATCTTTTCTATGTAATATATCTATGTATTCCTTTCTGTTTGTCTTTGCAAGCTGTGGATTCACCCAAATTCATGTGCTAATATTTTTCCCTTGTGATGACAGGAACCACAGCGACAAGGACTGTGCATGTGTGAGTTTGTCCAGCTGTTCAAAATTCGGCAAACCTGTGGGCACTGCTTCAGAGAGACAGAACGTGCTGCTGCAGTTGTCTGGGCAAGGCAGCTGGCTCAGACGTGGCAGTCAGCGAGCCGTGGCCATGCTGTGCCACGCAGCTGCAGACAGGCCAAAGCCCTCGTGGGGGACTCAGCTTAATGCAGCTCGTGCCCCTTTAGATGGGCACTGCAGCAGTGGTTCGTGTCAAACTCCTGCTCCCTGTCCTCCCAACACGGACATCGGGCTCCATCTAAAAGACCTACTAGTTTCCCTGCTCAAATGGAGCACGACATAAACGGGATCAGGTTACCCATGTCCAAGCTGCACCAAGCTGCTGGGAATACTTGCTTTGATTCCCACAGGTGCAGGGTTTCTGCAGCGCTTCCCGGGGCATGCTGGAGCAGCTCCCCTGCACTCCCACACCCCCTGGAGGTTCACACCCTATCCAGTGGTCCTCTCCTGGCACCTGGCACTGATGCTGACCTGCTGGCTGCATTCCACAATGGGATTTGCCTTCTTTGCACTAGCAGGGCAGCTCCAGCCTGGTGTCCACCTGATCTGGCTGCAGGTTTGCAGGGCACACACTCTTCACCTCACACATCTCATGGCACATCTCCTCCCAGAACTCCAACTCCTAGGTGGTTAAGTTTGTCTTACAGGTTCAATGGAAATGCATCCCTGGCTGCTGGGTACCAGCCAAGCAGGCAAAGTGGCTTCCTTTTACCATCTTGAGTAACAAATGCCCCCTCCAGGGCTGACTCCCCTACCAGCCACCAGTGACAATCAGCACTAGTCACCATTAGCACTGCTCCCCCACCATCACGGGCAGCCGTGCAAGAGCCTGCTCTAAAGCCACATCTTTCTAGGACCAAACTCCCTCTGCTTTCCTGCCTTCAGCCTGGCACCAGGGTTGCACTGCAGATTTCTTTCCCTGATGAGAGCAGAAAACTGATCAGCCACGAGGTGCAGCTGATGATCATCCCTTCTACAATCCAATTCCTTCCCAATACAAAGCAGTTTACATTCTTTTATGACATTTCATATTCCTACAATGCATTTTTCTAATTACTTAATTATATTATCTATATGCTAAATATGCGCTAAGTGGGATCCCATTGTTTGCAGCTGTTGATCTGTAAACATGAGCTGAAAGGAAGAAAGTGGAGGAATGCCCTCCACAGAAATGTTGCACTCAGAGCTGTGGATAGAAAAGAGTAGAAAAAGGACCATCTGCTACTGCTAAAGCAAAAGAATTTCAATAAGGCTTCAGTACTAAATTTCTGATAACAGGCCCAGGAGTGAGAATTATAGCTGGAAGCTCTGAGCCCTACCTTCAAGATCACTCACAGATAAAGAGGCCAGTTCTCTAGCAGGGGAGAAGTCTTACTTGAATTTACCTAAGCTCTAAGGAAGCTCCCAAGCCATCTGCAGATAGGAATCTTCACTTGAACTTGAGCTCAGATATGGGTTGATTCCTTCCTTTAATGGCTTATCTCTAATATGAAATTATCTGTCTTTTTAAGGCCAGCAGATATACCTCCTTGCTGTTTGCAGTCCAGCTTCTTTCTGTTAATCCAGCAGATAGGACATCATAGCTTACCACTCACATCTGACACTCCTTGCCTCTAATGCTTTCCTGTTAATTTATTTCCCATTAACATTAATTAGAATGATCAAAGTCAGGCTGAGGCTTGTGGTATCACTCATTCACGTTATTCTACCCCTCCTACTTTAAACTGCGTCTAGATTGCTTACTATGATTTAACATAGCAAGGCCCACAATAATATTGAATATTGAAATATACTGAATAATAAATATTATCGTGCTGCATGTCTTTTAATGCCACATGTGACCATTTCCTGGTTTGTGTGTCCTGCTCAGTGCTCATGTACCACAGTTGTCTCACCTCAGCCTCTGTCAGTTCTTTGGGGGATCACAGACAGGCACAGCACCTCATGACTTACCTGCCCCATGCTGAAGCACACCACTGCTTCAGTGGTACACATGCAACAAAAAGGCTTCACAGCTTTAGGGCTTTGAGGTTTCACTTTTGCCTATCATGTAACCCTGATCAAGGCCACCAGATGTTTCAAGTCATCACAGTACTCATCACATATATAGCAAATCTTGCAATTTGCCTTTTGTAATTAATGTTGGCATCTACTCCCCAGAAGAACTGGAAAGACAGGGGCAAGAAAGGCACATTAGCCTCCCAAACTGAAGTTTTTGATTTAATATGTAGTTGCCATTGCATACTGAGGGTTTGTAATAGAAGTTTTTAATTGAGATTCGTGAATTGCTGACAGACGAATGTCCAAAATTATTCTGCTTACCATCAATCTGCCAGCATAAGCGACTGACCAAGGTACACAGACCAAGGTACACAGTTGGTATAAAAATCCCTCTTATATCCTTTTTATCAGGCTTGGTTACACAATTCTGTTCATCTTCCACAGAAAATCAATAGCAATAAATAGCTGTCGCATTAGGGCCATCACAGTGTCACTTATACAGCTTCTTTGCAGGGCCAAAACATTGGCTGGCCTACTTTTCTTTCACAGAGACCATCTGGGGATCTAGAAACACCAGAAATGAGAGAACTGTTCAAATTACTTTTTGAAGATTTCTTCAAAAGAAGACACAGCCTCGTTTATGAGGAGTTGGGCCAATCTTCCAGAGACCAGTTCTGCAGCTCAGCATCTGTTTTTGTGCAGTAATAATTTTCTATCTAGAGTCTGGCATTGCAATTATCTTGAGTTTTTCCAGGAAAATTGATGATAAAATTAAAGAAATTCATTTTCCTCTTTTGTCTATTGAATATTCACTCAGGCTCTGTAGCTAGGCCTTCTCATAAACTAAAAAACACCAAAACAAGCCTTTCTTCTCTATGTCCAGCTGTGCTGTGTGGGAAAGCCTCCAGGCAGGACTGTGCATCCTGAACTTTTCAGTTATTCCTGTTCCTTGGTGGGGAATTACCTCCCTCTGGGCCCCAGAAGCACCGTGTTCTGCCACCGCCCTCCCTCAGCCCCGCCTTTCCCAGGCCCGCGGTGTCTGTCCTCAGAGAACATTGTTGTGCAGGGGTAGTTGAACCATGTGGTATCTGCAGCACCCCGGTGCCGCCTGCCCTGGCTGTCAGCAGCTCCGTTAAGGCAGGATTTGGCTTAATTTCAGTGGTGAGCTGGGAGGGGTCAGTGAGGGGCCTGCTCTGTGCAGGAGTGACCTGCCATCACTTCACTGACCTGATCCAGGCCTGACTCAGAGAGCTGAGAGGTTTTCTGTGGAGACAAGGAGATAAAAAAGCCAAGCAGCTGAGAAGGAAATTATTTTCTGTAAGGAGCTGGTGTCGATTAAATTCTGATTTAAGAATAAAACCAAAAAGAAATTACAGTTGTTTAGAAAAGGCTCTTTTTCACAATGGTACCGCAGTTTTTAACCTGGCTGATTTAAAGGCTGCACTGGGGCTACCAAAGGGTGTCAAAATGAGTGGTTCTCCTGGGAGGGTCGGTCATGTCCTCACAAAGATCAGCTTGCTTCTGAGTGTCATTAACACGAGGCTCAGTCTCCACCTGGTCCTGAACACCACATTAGAAAGGTCAGCTTTGAAAGATCTACAATAAAAAAATCACATATTATTGTCAGTTTTTTTAAATGCTCCTGCCCTTAGAGAGCTGGCAGCAGGCAGAGGATGCAATAGGCCTTTGGCCAAGGTCATCCAGAAAAGCATCCTGACAGGGGACTGGGCAGCACCTCAGTCTGATGCCTGCAAGTGCCCTCAACCTTCACAGGGCTGGAGACCTCAAACTGTACCAACTGTTTGTATTTCACTGACACAATGAACCTCTGCATCCTAACCTCAAGTGTGCAAATCTTTTCTCCTTTTCCTGTTCCTTTATGTGTACGGAGAACCACACTACAGGGTGGTTTTGATTGTGTTTATTTGACTCCATTTGATCCCTGTAAGTCTATTTTATATCCTTCAAGTAAAACTGCTCCAGTGTAAGGCAAGAACAGCTTTTTGTCATTTATCACCTTGCTCTTTTATAAACAGACTCTGTGTTAGTGCTAAGTAGAATAGGAACAGCTCAGAATAGGAACATCTATTTTCATGAGAGATGAGTCTGAGATTCTTCTATACAGGGTCATTGGAAAACCCAGGAGTCCCTGCCCCAGTGCAGAGATGTACTGTGTGCACATTTAATCTCCAGATGCTTCCAACTTGTGCTACCTGTCAGTGATGCTGATGCTTCTGACCTTCCCATGAGTGTGCAGACTGTCAGAGCTGTTAAATAACTGCTGCATTTTCACCCCATGCTGGTTTGTATCTGTGGTGACAGGAATATTTCCTAGGACTATAATGCTGTGCTGTATTTTTACATCTGTGGGTCAAGGGCAGAGGTTTTGAAGAAGGGCTCCCAGAGACACTGCCTTCTCCTTTTCCCCAGCAGATCATAAGCAGAAATGACATAAACCAAAGAGATTTCCTAGGAGATTGAAGGCAGCAACATCTCACTTTGCTGTTTGCCTCTCCAGCTCCTGTCCATAATTATCTTCTTAAGGGATATGGACTCCGCAGAAGAGTCTTGGTGTATATGACTTCTGCAAGGATAACAGAGCTGGAGGAGACTGAAGCTTCCTGGAATAGGTTATGGAGAAACAGGACATCTCTTGTGTCTGTCCCTTGGCTGCACTGCTCATTGCTGTGCAGATACCACAGGATATTGGTGGTGGCCTTGTTTGCCTTGTCCTTGGGAAGAAAAGAGATAAGCCCTGTTTAACTGAAGCAGGAAGAAAGAATAGGATGTTGTGAAGGGAAACTCACTGACTGCAGCATACTGAACAGGAGTAAGCAGAGATGGAAAGTCATTACAGTTTACAGACCAGGCAGTAATTTGTAAAGCATCTGTGTATCCTTCAGTGCCAAGGTGCCAGGCAAATGGGTCAAGACTACAGGTGGTGAAAATAATTACGAAGACAAGACACTCATTTTGATAATCTCTTTTAATAACAATAACAACCTCCATTTCATCCTAAGAGCTCTGAGGCTAATCCAGGAGTTTTATTTCTGAGCATTCTTGAGTGTGACTTTTAAAATCTCTTCGACTAATTCACTGCCTTCTATTTGGGGAAAAGCCTTGAGAGGTGCTGCTAATGAAGACAAATGAAGGAAAAGGAACTTGACCCCAGAGTATGAAATTTTGCTCGTTAACTTGTGCTTCCAGTTGGTTGATTGATATTATTTGGATGTAGATGGGGTAATTAATGACAGGAAGTAATGCAGCAGGATATGCGTTGTGCAGAATGCACCTCAATAAATCTACCTTTTATTATGTCTTGTTTTATTTATGTGCACTGTATTTGTTATGCCACTGCCTGATGTAGTTACTACCTTCATTTGGAATTTCCTTAACTTAATCATTTTCTTCATACTTTTACCCTATTTTGGGATTTTTTTTGTTTATGTTTCTGTATATAACAACTTCCTTGTCTGTTTTTAGTAGCATGAGGATGCATTTTCATGGTCATATGGAACATTTCAGCATGTGAAACACTTCTTACAATAGGAATTGCCATTGAGCTGAACTATACTTCCTTCCTACTTCACTGGAAAGGCTGTTGGGATTGCCAGTAAATTAATGGCCACAAATCTCCGATGTACTCTCACTCACATTATTTCTCTACCCCAGAAGGAAATGAGCTAAATATGAAATTTTTTACATTTTTGAGGTGGGTGGAGGGTGAAAGAACTTTTTTTTTTAAATGACACAGTCTTCTGGGAAGGAAATTGTCTTATGGTTTAAGCCAAAAGATTTTAAACTAATAAATTACCACTGTGCTTTTGATTTAGCTCCTTGACGTATGAACAATATATATCACCAAAGGAAAAGATGAGCTTAGAATAGTGAAGGATGTGAAATGACCTCTGGTAAGGTTCTGTAAGTATTTATGCATGTGAATAATTTTACATAAACTTACTGGGGTGGTAAGAGAATATACCCCAAAAAAGTTATTTACCTTAATCTTTATTTGAATGATGAGGCTGTTGCTATGAATATTTTAACCCAGGTTTCTCAAAGAACACTATGTTTTGTATGTTTGCCTGTCCACCTGTCTTTTGCCACCCCAAAATGCTTTGAATCCTTTGATGTAAACCTGGTACTTACATTTGAGGTCATACAATGAAACCTTTTCTGTAATGAATAGCTCATAAAATTAAAATATTTGAACAAAAAATAACAGTCTTTTATGCAAGGTGCAAGGCAGAAGATGGAAGAAGTTACAAGGACAGATTAAGAATCTGAAATTAAGAATTAGTGCCTGTCTAAATGGAGCTTCTATGGTCATTTAGCAAATATCAGCACAGATTCCTAGGAGGCAGACAAAATAGGAGTTACAGCTTGGGGCTACACGGCAATTGTTTGTGTCTACCTCTCTGGATCCTTAAGGGGACTGAGACTGCTTATCAGCGAGTTGAAGAGGGGAAAATGACCTCACACGTCCTGCAAGGAAGAACATTCAGATGAGCAATTATCAGACAATAGCTGACGCTCTGGAATTTCCTCTAGTAACAATAACTTGATTGCTTGCATATTCTTATGGGCACTGGAAAGAGGCGGGGAGAATCAGGTACTCCAACAACTTTGATAGTCTCCATGATTTTATTTAGGATACATTGAGATGAAAAGTTGGAAGGGGTGTTATAGAGTTGCATTCCTTCTGAGCGTGACTGTGTGGTTCAGGTCTGTGTTGCTTTTAGATTACAAAAATATCTTTCTCCATGCCAGACTGCTCCATCCTGCTCATTTCAAACATGGACATCTGGATGTCCAGGGATGATAAATATTATCCCAGACATAAAATGGAGATCTTTCCTCCTGAAGACACCCAGTGTTGGCTGCAGGGTCTTTGCTATATACAGAGAGATGTATGCTTATTAGTGTCCTGTACCTGAATATGGCCTTCGCTTGTCATTTTGGATCACTGCGCAGTGAAGGTAGTGCAAAGTTTGCATTTCACCCAGAACTCTCTGCATTCCTCACTTTTTATAAATGAAACACATTAGGAAGAAAAATCTCTCTTTAAAATTATTTATTGGAACATGCTTGGAATAGTTCAGGTATAGGCTCAGTAAGGGATCTTTAAGTGATCTTATTCTTTAGTATGCTTCAAAAAACTAGTAACACCTTTAAAGTTCATAATAAAATACCCTAATATTGACTTTTAATCCATGTGGACTATTTTTATGAGATAGTAACAATCTGAAAAGAAAGTTCATCTTGCTGGTAATGTGTAACATAGCCAAGAGAAAGAAAAGCTCTCACCCTCTCCAGGGAGAACTGCAGAAAGGAAAAAGCAGGCTTCTATCATTCAGAATTTACTGAAAACATGTTGAATGTTTATTTGAAATGAGAGGAATGGCCAGCCAGCTGGCAGCCTTCTGAAAGTCTGTGTGTCTCCTCTCAGCAGATGGTGCACACAGAACCCAAACACAAAGCCTCCTCCTTTTGTCTGAGGTGCTTGAAACGTGCTTCAAGGCAGAACTGTGCAAGTGGGCTGCTGTGCAACCACTGCTGCCGTCTGCAGGGGACTAGTGAGGGTAGGAAGCATTTTAAGATGGGTAAAAGACCATTTAGTGTAAAGCATTTTATTGTTTTCCTGTTGAAATAAGTTAGAGTTGATCTTTTTGTCCCAGCACAAAAAAAAAAAAAGAGACTTAATAATCCGTCTGTGTAACACTAGCAGTCAATTGCACAGACTTTGTTATCTCTTCCAGTCTCTCCCGCTCTCCTCCATTCCCCTAGAGCACCCGTCTTTGCCCTTCCCCACAACTGCTCTGCTGTGATCTGCCCACGTTCATTGTCTGTAACTCAAATTCATCCCATCTCCTTTGAATCAGAACTTTTCTTTTACTTTTTCTCCATTTCTTCCCTAATGATTATTTATGAAGTAAATTATGCACATTACAGCTTATATGAAAATAATAAATGTTCTGGCATAATTACTATAGTAAACTGTCTGGGTAATAAGCCCTGAAAGTTGCAGGGAAAATGCCAAAACATTTCATTGTATAAGCGCCACAACCCGGGAGCACGAAGCGGCCATGACTAATCATTGGTCTCATTAACTAATCCGATGGTGGATGTAAAGACAATAATTAAGTCTGTGGCATCTATGACTTTTTAGTCAGAAATGGTAAAACCATCGTTGGTAATTGGCCACTTTGAAAGGCGGGATTAGCTGGCGGCCAGTTTTCCTAGTGAGGAAATACCTGTAATGAAGCTGACCTCAGCGCTCAGCAGCACTCCTGGTCCTGCCAGGGCGGCCGAGCCGGCCCGGGACTGACGGAGCTCTCCCCGCGGGAGCCGCGGCTCTGCCCCCGGCACGGCGCTCGCGTTCGAGCGGCAGGAGGGAACGGAGCTCCCCCTAATGTTCTTTCCACGTCCTACAGCCCGGGCTGGCCGGGGGGGCCCTGCCCGCAGCCCCTGCCTCCCTCGGGAGGGATGCTCAGGGTCCTAAACCCGAACCAGGAGCCCTTGCTGGCCCGCCCCAAAGGTGTTTGCTGGCTCCGCTCTTAAGACTGGGCCTTGTTAGTTTAATCGTAGAATGGTTTATGTTGGAAAGCACCTTTCAAAGGCCATCTAATCCAACCCCCTGCCATGGGCAGGGACACCTTCGATTAAATCAGGTTTCTCAGAGCCCCGTCCAGCTTGACCTTGAATATTTCCAGGGATTTGCCTCTCTGGGCAAGTAATTATTGATTAATTAATTAATTAATTACTATTCTTGCTGTTAAGCCTCGTAGGAAAAGCTCTTCATAGCTAAGCAGGTTGCTAACACTAAAGCACGAACAAAGTGGAAACTAAATTTCTAGTTTAAGGATTAAAGGCAAACTCCACTCACTGACATGTCAGAGGATTGCCTTTTACTACTGTGGGT
Source organism: Edolisoma coerulescens (assembly GCA_013397115.1). Taxonomy (NCBI): domain Eukaryota; kingdom Metazoa; phylum Chordata; class Aves; order Passeriformes; family Campephagidae; genus Edolisoma; species Edolisoma coerulescens. The sequence goes on along the minus strand of VWZW01004266.1, from coordinate 261,368 downwards.
CCCAGGGCACTGGTCTGGTAGAATTATTCAGCTGCTCTGTTAGTCACTGAATACAGCTTTGTGTAATGGTTCTCTCATCAGCCTTGAGGATCTCAGGCATGATGGCTGGTTTTATTATAGCCACAGATCTCCGAGCAGATCCTGGGAATATGCAGTAGAGAGAGCCTTTTTTTTGTTCTTTCTTTCTAAACCTGTTTCCAGGAAGAAATGGAAGAGGTTGTTGTTTATGGAGTGTAAAATCCACTTTATTTTATATATAATTAAGCACCTCATTTCTCAAGGCCAGTGTAAAGCTCTGAAGTGCAGAAGCTTTTCACAAATAAAGATTATCTTATGAAATACCAATAGGTAAAGGTTACCAACTGGAGTATTCCTGTTTCCATTCAGAGGTCCAGAAGCCTGCAGAAGTCTGTAAGCTGTACAGGGCACTCATACTTTCAAGAACCTAATGAGTTGGAGCGGGTGGCACTGTGGGTTAGGTAAATGACCTGAGCTAGGCTGCTGGCTGGCTGAGCTTGATCTGAAATATTGTCATGTGGCACAAAATATTCCAGAGACTTTAAGAAAAGATCTAAAGAAATGGCCAGAGTTCTGACCTTGGCAACACATCTGAATACCCTCAAAAATGGTGTAAAGAAGGCGTTGTACAGCATCTAAAGCTTGGAGCACTACCTAGTGCCCTTCACCCAGGCTCAGTGCAGTGGCAGAAACCAAGAGGTGAAATAAAGCTGCTGGGAGAGCTGCAGGTCAGCGTGTCAGCTTTGGCTGGCCATTGGCAGGATGATACACATTTGAGAAGGGATGTTGTCAGACCTGTTTACTGCAGCCCACCTACCAGGACAAAGCATTCCCAGCTGTTGAAAGAGCACAACAAATTCTGGACGCTAATCTTGGTATTAATGAGTTGAGTAAATATAGAATCATAGAATTTAAGTTGGAAAACTCCTTCAAGATCATCAGGTCCAACCAATAATCTAACACTACAAAAATCACCACTAAATCATGTCCCTAAGTGCCACATGTAAACGTCTTTTAAATACCTCCAGGGATGGTTACTCAACCACTTCCCTGGGCAGCCTGTTCCAGTGCTTGACAATCCTCTCAGAAAAGAGATTTTTTCCCTAATATCCAATATATAAGCCTTCCCTGGAGCAACTTCAGGCTGTTTCTTCTTGTCCTATTGCTTGCTACTTGGGAGAAGAGACCAACCCCCACCTCTCTACAACCTCTTTTTAGGCAGCTCTAAAGAGCAAAAAGGTCACCTCTGAGCCTCCATTTCTCCAGGCTAAACACCTCCAGCTCCCTCAGCTGCTCCTCATCAGACTTGTGCTCCAGACCTTTCACCAGCTCTGTTGCCCTTCTCTGGACTCTCTCCAGCCCCTCAATGTCCTTCCTGAACTGAGGGGCCAGAACTGGACCCAGGATTTGAGGTGTGGCCCCACCAGTGCTGAGTACAGGGGAACGATCACTGCCCTGGCCCTGCTGGCCACTCTGTTGCTGATCCAGGCCAGGATGCCATTGGCCTCTTGGCCACCTGGGCACTCACTGGCTCATGTTCAGCTGCTGTTGATCAGCCCCCCCAAGTCCTTTTCTGCCAGGCATCTGTCCAGCCACTCTTCCCTGAGTCTGTAGCATTTTGTGGGGTTGTTGTGACTCAGGGGCAGAACCTGGCACTTTGAACCTCAGACCTCTGGCCTCTCCCCATCAATCCAGCCTGTCCAGATCCCCCTGCAGAGCCTTCCTGCCCTCCAGCAGATCAGCACTTCCACCCAGCTCAGTGTGTCTGCAAACTGACTGAGGGTGCCCTCGATCCCCTCATCGGGATCATTGATAAAGATATTAAACAGAACTGGTCCCAACACTGAGCCCTGGGGAACAGCACTGGATGTAATTCCATCAACCATTCACCAGCCACCAGCTGGATGTAATTCCATTCACCAACATTCTCTGGGCCCAGCCATCAGGATAGCTTTTTATCCAGCAAAACTATTGAAAGAAGGGGAACAGACAAGTTTTAGAAAGACTTATCTGACCTTGTGTGACTTAAGAGCAAAACTTAGAGATGAAGTAATCTTGTGTGCAAGAAGTGGTGTTGCTCATTCTCTTGGATTTATCTATCATAAAAGTGGGATTTCAGATTTTGTGGTTCTCTCAGAGTATTGTCTAAACAAATTTTAAGAAGTGGAAGAGACTCTCTGTTGAGATTTGTAAATAACCATAAGTGCAAAAGTTCACATTGTGACCTTATCATACTCTGTGTGTGTCTGTGGGTGGACATCCACCTCCAGTAGCTCTTATCTATCACTCAGAGCAAATTCTCACCATTTACTTTACTGTGTTGCCCTTCAGGCTATCCTCATTTTCTACAGTACCATCAGGACCCACAAAGTTATTGTAAGGAAATTACAGGTTTAACATTAGCTGCAACCTTTGTCACAAGAAGTTCGACAGGACTCTCAGAAAAATCTACCACGAGCAGCCAGCACCTCATTAGAAGAAAAATCTGTCCAAATGTGGATTTTTTATGAGAAGTTTGAGCGCTTTGCCCTGAGGATAGATGCAAAAGGTGTGAATAAATCAAGGGGTAAAATAACTGCTATAAAATCTTTTCTTGAAAACATTACACCAGGGATCCCAGATATTACTTTTCCCTACGCTTATATTTTTCATCCATCAGAGTTTTTTCAATGTGATCTAATTCTGCAAATCCTGAAAGGTCACCGGTTGTAGGTGGATTTATATACTTCTGATATTTCAAATAGAAATACAGCACTGAACTTTGTGTGTTTGGCCCTTCATATGTCTTCAGAAAATTCTAGAAATGAAATACTGATGGATAACACAAATCCTATAACTAACCCCTGCAGTTTTAGGGAGAAAGAAAACTACTAGTGAAAATGAAATGAGCTTCTCAGCAGTAAAGTCTTGCAGACTAGAGGAATTGACAGTGAAACCCTCAGCCCAAAGACACTGCTAAGAGAATTAAGAGTTAGGAAAAAGCAACATACCCTGTGCCAAAAGGGTGGCCAAGGAGTGAAGGAAGCATGTGCTACATGGTATCAGAATTATTCCAAATGCTTCAAAATGTTTTAACAAGCATTCACACTTACATTTAGAGCATATAAACGACAGACCTGAGCATCGAGACTTCCTCTCCAATACTGAAGAATGTAAGTATAATGTTTACTGGGGAATGGGCAGACTAACAAAGAGGCAAAGGCTTCTCTTCAGTAAAGAAGTGTTAGTGGGCTGGTGGGAGTAATCTGGCAGGGAGAGAGATCCTGAGGGACCTGAGGAGAGAGCACAAGAGTTGTCAGAGCTCTAGAAAATATGACCAAAGAAGAAAAGGATTGAAGACCCTGTGGTAGCTCAATCCAGAGAAGAGAAGTCTGAAACTGGATATGTGCAAAATCTAAACGGTACCTCCAAAGAGGAAGGAATGAATAGTTCACCATATCCACTGTGTTGGCACAGGAAAAATAGACTGACATTGCAATAGGGATAAGCAAGGGTGGGGAGCAAGTTTACTGGGGCAGGCATCTGGTTGCTAGGGAAGGCTGTGGAACCTCCACCACTAAGGAATCTTGAGAAATTATTTAATCCTAGAACAAGAAGTATGCTTTCAGGAGCATTTTAGTGGCAAAAGTGGGTGATTGAGAAGTGGGGCAAAGCTTTAGGGGAAGAACCACTTTCAAAACTGACATAGAGGTACAGACACGGAAAAAGAGATAAACTGAGGCCCAAAACCTCTGAGCCAGACAGAACTGATTGGTGTTGCAATAAGAAGCAATGCAGAGTCCCCAGGCAGGTGCAAAGGAGAGCCACTTTATTGCAAAAACCCAGCCTTTTTAAGCACTTAGTCAGTTATCAGTTTAAGTAGTTTTAAAGCACAACAAAGAGAATTCAACAGCCACCACACACTACAATGTGAGCACATGATGGTCATGCAGCATGTTTTTCTACCCCTAATTCAGCTGTGTCTCTTTCCCACAGTCCTTTTCTGCTTAGCCCAAGTAACAGGCCTGAGCCATGATTTTACAAAGGCAGCAAGGCCTTCATTTTATAAGGTTTTACCTATATGCAACAGACTGGCACTAACCCCAAGGATGAATAAAAACTCTTAGGGCACAAACCTTTCTCCAGTGCTCTAACTCACCAGGATCTAGAGAGCTGTGTGCTCAATTTAACAGTGTTTGCAGTCTGGTATTCTCTGAAAGAAAATGTTGAAAGAAAATTTCCTGTGGAACAGAACTAGGCAACAAGGCCCTTCTGCCTCTGGGATAAAAAGGAAGGGAGTCACAGTACAGAGCAGATTAAAAATTATGTGGGGAAAGCCATGGAAGGCACCAGGAAATATAGCTGAAAACTAGACTATGCAAATGTAGACCAGATATAAAGTGAGAAGCTGGGGCACAAAAGATGACAGGTGTTGCACAGAGATTAATAGTTCCTGCGAAGATTAAGAGTGCTTGCTGCCTCTAAAAAAGAAAATGGGAAAAAAAGAAGGGAAAAACTCCAAAGCTTGCAAAACTGCAGAGGGAATAGCAAGGTGCTGGTGAATTCTAAAAATGTGGGAAATGAAAATGAAATGACTTGGAAAGAAAGTCAATGGAGAAGATAACCAGTGAAAAAGGAATGGGAGAGGAACAGAAGAACTATGAGATTTAAAGCCTTTACCATCACATATTATCACTTCCCAATAAAATGTGCCATTACCAGGGTGCTGCCACCAGAACCAACAGAAAAAAAGAAGAAGGGAGACAGCAAAGATGGAAGAGTACCAGGGTTTTACAGATGATTTGAAGGAGAGTGTTCAGATGACAAGAAATGGAAGATGGTAAGAGTTGGTCAACTGACAAAACTGAACACAGGAAAGAGATCAGAGGCAACATCCAAGGGCTGGCTGCAAGTGGGAATGCAGCCCAGGGAGGGAGAAAAAAAGAGAGAGATCCTGTTTAGAGAGGTGCAGCTAAGCTTGAAATGGCTGAATTTATGCGGTGAAAATAAGAAAGACAAGAGCAAATTCAGATGAGACTTATAGGCTGTCTCATACTATGACACAGCCCAGGGACCACTTGGAGACTGACTGGCCCAGTGCAGATTGCACCTATAGAGCTAAATGTTCACACCACTGAACAGGATGGCTGTGACCAGAAAGCCTGTTGGAAATGTTCCCAGGCTGGCATCAATGTCCTAACGCTGCCATGGAAGGAGTGCTGGGCAAGGCCAGCACCTTCCCAGGGTCTGCAGTACCTGTGCAGGCTGGGTGCTGCTGCTCAGGACTGTGCCCTTGCTCCTCCTGTAACAGATGACTCCCACAGGGGCCAAAACTTCAAGAGAGAGGGAAGATTAAGGGTCTATAGAGGGTGCTTTAACATTGCTACTGATAGGACCACACAAATTTCATTATCAAAAATAAGGTGGTTCAAAACAGAAAATATTAGGCAGCTGAGTGGGATCATGAGTTAAAAGCCTGTTCAGGTAAATACAGCATCATCATGTCACTGCCAGAAACAAAGGTAATCATTTCAGCTGACAGGAAGATGCAGAATTGAGTCCAACTGGCATAAATGCAAAATGTATGCATAATGCATATTCCTGGAGTAGCAGAAATGAAAATAGGCTTGGTATCATTCCACTTTGATAAACATGGAGCTTATCTTCTGTTTGCAATAGGAATTTATCAAGTCTGATGGCCTAGAGCAAAGTGGGGAGATGGGAACATCTGCAGCATAGTGAAAAGCAGTGGAAAGCACAGCAGAGGTGGCTGCACACCTTTGTGGAGCTCACAGGGTGCAGAGAAAATAAAAGTTCTGCAAGCTTCAGTCAGGGGGTGTGCCCTGGAGCTCAGCTGATTTAACCCTTACCTCTCAGCACTGCAGTCTTTGTTAGGCACTACTCCTGGACATAACAGGAATGCCGGAAGAGCTTTTCCACCTCTCTTGCCTCCTGCTCCTTCCCAGCTGTGTGAGATGCTGCACCTTCCTCTTCCCGTTTTTGCAAACGCTGGCTCTGACGTTGCCTCAGCTGAGCAACTGAGTCTCTCAGGGCTAAAAATGTAGGTGGGGTTGGAGTATAAAAGGAACATGGTTAGGACAATCCATAGGGTTCAAAGCACATGGATGTGCATGTCTGTGTATATTCGTAGTTGAATATATAAGAATGCAATGGGAGAGACAAAAACAGAGATCTTAATTAGTATCAGAGGATCAGAGCTATTCACCAGAACTGGAAGGTATGGGAAGGGATTTTTTCCCCAGTTTTGGACTATTTTTGCAGCATTTGGTCGTTCAATGGAGGTACTCGGTGTGTTTGGTATGTGACAGTTCACCAGTACAAAAGTATTTTCATTTACTGCAAAGACAAAGGCAATAGGAGACACATCTGCAGCACCACTCCCAGACACCAAACCTGCACCTGTATCACACTGAATGGTGCTGCCTCCTCCTTCGACTGCGCCTGGTTTCAGGCAGACCTTGGTGAACCCCTGCCATGAGTACACAATTTTGTTCTTGCATCAGGGTGGGGCCGCTGGGATACACACTCCTGAAAGATGGGTCCCATGGGAGCTGGAAAGGTAACCCTGACACTGGGACACTGAGCTGCAGAGAGAGGATATGATGGGCTTTAAGCAGGTGATGGGAATTTTACCCCACAGGTACATCACAATGTCAAGAGAAAATTTTTCATTTGGGCAGAGGTAGGGAAAGGAGAGTCCTGCCTTGAACTGCAGAGATGGAGGGGCCCGATCCAGCTGCCAGCCGCTGAGTTTCCCATTTATGTGTAGCATAAGCTACAGTACTGCATAGGCTCTGAAGGCACACTTCCTTTCTCTTCCCATCTTTAATGGCTTTAATGGAGCCCTAAAGCCAGCTTGTCTTCATTCTATGGTCTTCATTTGTCATGATTATTTCTATACAGACTTTGTGGAGATTTAAGAGCCAAAGTTATAGAATGTTTCTTTGTAGAGTTAGGAGGAAAGTTATTACAGCTGGTTTTACCTTTAGGGAAAGAATGAACTCACCAAACATTGCAGCTGATTTTTATAGAGAAATGTTTCCACACAAACTAATTTAGCATATTTAATTTTAAAAAGCATTAAAACCCCTTTAAGTATAACATTTCTGTCTTAAATGAAACTACAGAAAGTCAAATGAAATGGCTGGAAGAGGAAAAAATTATCTAGTCTCATACTTGATTTCCCCGGCTGCTTCTTGTTGGCTCACTGAGCACATTCACTTTTTCATCAAAATGGTCACCAGAATTTTGTTCTGCTCTGTTTGTTGCAGAGCATCACAGACATTGCAGATCTTAGGAAAAAATCTCTTTTCCCTCCTTCTCCCAATGTGTTAAACTGCCATCTTGTAAAACGAACTAACCTTGTAATTTGGTATTAAAATAAACCTCTATGCAAGTCGTTTTTACAGCAGGAACAAAATTTAAGCAATGAATGCTGATACGCCTACACAAATACACATACATGCACACACGCCCACACACAGCCATCCAAAGTGAAGACTCAGTTCCAGCCTCTGTATAAATTTGATCTGGTTGTGCTCATTTCGGATGTGGAAATCTGTAGGTTTTGTGGAAAACGCCTTAGAACAGCATGCAGGGCAGTGATAACACATTTGCAGAGGGGCAGTATAAATAGCAGATCTGAGATAAGATGGCTGATAAGTTCTGTCTTATCAGATAGAAGATGCCTCTCCTGCTTGTGGAAGAGAATGGATGAATTACGTATTTCTTAACATATTTCTTTGATATCTTTTAGGAAAAAAAGTAGAATGTTGTAAATTTTCCAAACCAACAGAGTCCAAGTCTCGCTTTCCAAAATGATTTTAAACTAAAACACTGTGATTCAGAAGAATCAGCAGCACACAGGCTGCTTACACTTGCTGAAATTATTAGCTACAAATGACTGATGCTGAAAGCAAAGCTGAAGGTCATGTATCTTCTAATCACAGCAGGGTAAAACCAGATGACATTCTCTTGTAAGTAAGTGAAAAAAAGACATTGACCTGAATTGTCCTCAGCAAAGTTATATGTGAAGGGAGCCCACTTTCCACAAATCCAGCAGCATGGCCTTGGATATACTCGATCTGTCTCTTACCTAGCTGCTGTTCCAAACTTCGGAACATGCACCAAGCATGGGCAGAATGAGGGACTTGTAGTGTCAAAAGCTACATTATCCATATCTTCCCCTCTCTGGCATTAAATGTTTGCAAGGCACAGCATCAGTCCAGTGCAGAACTTGACAGTGTCTCTCCTTTCTCAATGTAAACTAAAATACTGACTCTGGCAAAATCTGTGAGTGGTTTACTACCGATTGCAGTGTAGATAGATTTTAGCCTTTGTATCTATTTGAAAATGGAGTTTAGACAGACCAACTGAAGAAAAAGTAGATTTTGAATAGGGAAGTAGCACTAAAACCAGTGCACTTGCCAAAATAGGTTCCTGGATTATCTTACTACCCACCAGTATTTTTACTGCTCTGAAAGCTGTCATTTGTGTTTCAATGAAATACCTAGACCTGGCTGGCTTCTCTTACAGATACTGGAAGTCTATTTTATGTCAAGAACTGCATGTCCTTATATAGGTTACTCAGAAGCAGTAAGTTTACTGTATCTCAGTAAAGGAAAAAGAAACTTATGCTTGGTAAAAGTATTGTATGTCTATGAAACTGGCAGACTGCAGTTCTGTTACTTATGCTACAATCACAGTGGGCCACTACTTACGCTCTTGGAAAAGGACACACTGGTGTGGCTTCCTTGCCTTTAGTCATTTGGTGCAGCTGAGTCAGAAGAGACACGGGTTTAACAAGTGACCTAGCTCATCATTCTCCTTCTGGAGCACAGTGGGGATCGAGAAGTACAGCAGCACGCAGCTCCACACAAAAGCCCAGAGGTTAGCTGCGGCAGTCTCTCCCTCCCAAGGCAGACACCCGCAAAAACAAGCAGAGACCGAGCTCCCCACCCAAAGGGGCTTTCTCCAAAGCTGTTAGAAAGGCGCGCCAGCAGGAACAAAGAAGCTGAGAGGGCACTCCTCGTTTGATGGTCCACACACAGATTCACTCCAGTGAACGAGCAGGAACGAAGAGCAGGGTATGAGTGGTTTGCAGTGGCTTTTATACGGGGACCAGGGAAGGCGGGATTAAGGGATACAACCAATAGGATGGGGGATGAAAGGCGGGGTTTACAGACCTTGGGCCACTAGAAATAACACATGGGAGGGGCTCAGAGGGAGAACCAATGGGGTGTCGAGGGTAACAGAAGTTTCTAGAAACTGTGAATATTAACAAGGGTAAATGAATATTCATAATAATTTGCATAAAACCAGGAGAGGGAAACACAAACCAATAACACCAAACTATGCAGATAACGGAACTGGGGGATTGTGGGTTTTCACCCTAACCACAGTGAAACCTCAGGCTTGAGCTCTCGCCCACCACAAATTGAAGTTAGTCTGAGTGGTGGGAGTGGCTTCTGTTGTCTGCAGTGCCCCAAAGAAGCATTCTGACTCTTGAGAGAGGTAGTATTTTACCCTGCATTGGTAGAAGAGAGGCAGCCAGCCGCCCACTGGATTGATGCTGTCTCCTGCCAACATTTAGCGAAAGAGAGCGGGAGGTACAGGTAACAAAGTTGCTGCCACTCTAAGTCACAGCTGCCTCACTCTGTCTGCCCTTGGTGCGTGTTCTGTAGATTGAAACAACAGCTGGATAATACTGTCAACGCAACTCAAATACACCCATCCCATACTGCTGGACAGGATTTGTGGAGAATAGGCCCCTTTCACAAATTATGATTTGTAGTAAGCAAATATCAACAGTCTATTAGATGAAAACTGAGTATGAAAAAATTTGTCCTTGGACCTACAACTTAGTGCCTTTGTTTTGATTTTACTATTTCAATTGCCTTAGAAATGTAATTGAGATAATCAATGCAAAAACTAAATCACTGGCTATATTATGCCTTAGAGAGAGGAATTGGAGGCTGAGGTTAGATACTGAAAAACATTTATCCTTGCTTTCTATTGCTGCAAAGTAGGTTGGTTTTTTTTCATGGGAAATCATCACTCTTTCTAGAGAAGGTAAACTGAAATGTTCCTCTGAAATAGCTTTTCTCTTGACAATAATGGCTGAATCCTCCCTCTGCCTCATCAGTATTAGCTTTCAATCTTTTCAGAAGCCTCTGATTTCTAGAATCAGTGTGGAACAAGCACTTTCTGCTGAATGTCATCCTTGCTCAGTTGAACCATAGATTCAAGTGTCCCCAGTTTTACAGATATGTACAAAAATTCCCTTCTGCTCTTGAACTGACATTAATTTTGAAGATAATTCTAGAGAAATGATGGATTGGCTGAAGAGATTTCTTCTTCTATTGGGATTTTTTTCTGAGTTCAAAGACTAAAAGCTCTTAGCCCCACAAGACCTCTTTACCATCTGTATGGGTGATGTAGCTCTGTCCATCATTATTCGCTACAGGTCCCAGTGACCAGTGATCCACATCAGGAAATATGAACACCACAGTTGCAAATAAAGGGCATCAGTGCTGAGAGACCCGAAACTGTGTTTGTCAGTCTGCTCCTACCCACTGTCTGCCTTATTTCTTCATGTCGTGCCTCCCTCTCCAATGCCAGAGGACTGTCCAGATCAACTCAGAGAGTTCCCACCCCAGCACTGCGGGGGCAAATGACTGTCTCATCTCTCATCTGCTGTCCTTGCTTTATAGGGTTTGTATGACTTTTGAAGGTTTTGCCCAAAGCTTATCTGGCCATGTGCCTTCTTGTCCATTAAAACTGCTTTCATAAATCAAAAAGATGGGTATTCTGGAGCCTTGTACATCTGACAAAAGGCTGTATCATTATTTTATTTTTCTCACTGTACTACTTCCAACACCTTGCCTTTCTCTTCCAGAGTGAAGTCTGACTGACCTATAGTGAAGCAGAGCCTCTCTTTTTACAAGTTATTAAAAAAAGAGTCAGAAAAATGAATTTTCTTTGGCTCCACTTTTTCCTTCCATCTCTGATATCATTGATATGTCCTTCTCATTCATTTTTTTTAAAAAAGCATCTACTCTGTCTCACCTCTTGTTTTTCTGTTGAGTGTGGAATGGGGCAGATGGACAGGAGTAGAGAGAGGATAATGTGGTTTTCTTGGATAAATCTTGTTTCTCCCAAGAAGAAAAAGAAAAGCAGCATTTTAACTGAGGGTTTATTTTGAATATTTTATCAGCATGAAAGCAAGGACTGCCTCAAACCTCAGGGTCCACGATCAGTAGCTTCTTCTTTTTGTGTCTTATTTCAAGTGGACAGCTCTACATGAAACTGCAAAGCTGTTAAAAGACCCACTTAACAACACAGCATAAAGCAACTATTTCCAAACAGAACTTATTTTGAGATTGTGATTTAGCTCCCAATTAATTCAAATTATTCCTCCCTTTGAAGTTTATTTTCATTAGCTGACATCTGCAAATTCTTAGAACAAAATGTAACAGGATGTAGGTTCTTGTAACATTTTAATAGGAATTCTGTATTCTTCCTTCTGTATATGAGGTCAGTGGGCAAATACTTACATATATAAATTAATATAATTTCATTGGCTTCAGTAAAGATATGCTAATCTACACCAGATGACAATTTGTTCTGTTTTATGTAACAGAGAGCAAATGCAAGATGATTTTAGTCTTGAAATATATTCGAAAAAAAAATAATTGGTATAATAATTGGGAGGGAGAATACTTCATCTAGATATAAAGTAAAATCCAAATTATAAAGTTACCATTGCATCACATTGTGGGTTACATCTTTGAAAGTTCAACAAATATATATAATGCCCTAAATCCCTAAAGCAGCAAGGAAGAAAACAACAGACAGCAATTTACTGCTGTACAGACTGGATTAGGATTGTGTGCATTCATGATTGATAACAAAATTATTTTTCTTGAGATATTGTTGGAAGTACTATGAATGTTACACCTTGCCTGTGCTCTTCTCCCAGTGGTTATTCTTCCCTGATAGTTCTGAAGGATGTATATTTAGTTGTTAAAAAGCACTGTATTAATTTGAATGCTCATTGTAATCAACTAGTTCATTACTGAAACTAAGGTGCTCAGAAAAAACTTGGCTACTTCATATAACATGTCCTGGTTGAGATGTTATTTTCCTGATTCTTGCAATGATTTTTAAACTTGATTTTTCAGGCGATTCCTCCTTTATCTCATCTTAATGCATTTATCTCTCATTCATTTCTTGCCTGCTTCATTCTGACCCTGACAAGGTGCTGGACTGCTGTTGGGCTGTCTCCTCGAAGCTGCGGATTTGAAGCTCCTGTTGAGAAGGGTCTCTACATCTCACTCACCTTAGGAATGTTCTAGGCCCTGGCTATTAATCCAAAGATAAGCACTCCCACCACCTCTGCCTGTGCTTCAGCAGACATCCGTTAATCTGTACCCAAATACACGAGTTAGGTAGTTAAGGACAAGAAATATTTTTACCCTTTGAATGAAGGCTGCTCTTGCTGCAGCTAAGACAGGTTATCAGGGGGTCGAGCACTCCTCCTCTCCACTTGAGTTATGGCTCACCCAGGGATGGCTGAGGGTCTGAGCTCAGCAGCTTGTTCTGCTGCAGGGGCTGGGGATTCATGTTAGCTTTTAGGCTTCATAGAACAGGCCACAGACACTAATGTCTCCTTTTGGATATAGCAGTGATTTTTCTTCTACCATTATTAGGGATGTTGCCAACTTAATGTCCTTATTTAGCACAAAATTTGTACTGGAAATTAAGGGGAAGTGGGATTTGCTTTGTGAAGGCAGCCCAGGTACTATGCTAGCCATTTATTCAATTTGCTGCACACTGCCTTAATTGCCACAAACGTTTCTGGTTTACCTTTGTTTCAATTTCAAATAAAGAATTAGTGGAAACTGGCTCAGGGATCTGACTGCTTTGGGTGTGTGTTCTGAGCTGCAGTTCTGCTCTCCTTAGTGCAAGTGTGTTACATTGTGTGTCCTTGCCACAGAGGTTGAGGCACCACCAGCTCTCAGTACCTGTGCACAGTGTTTCCGAACACTCACATCATGTCTGTGAAGTACAAGCAGAGTGGACTGTATTTTTATTTGTGTTTTATATGGACTATATTTAGACCTGAAATTCAGCATCCCCCATCTTTTCCCAATTGTGAATACGTTAACAAAGCTTTTGAATAGTGTTTATTTAAACTGTAAAGCCTGCATCTGCATATTAGATACGTGTACATATCAGATGCAAGTTCTCCATAAACAATTAGGCATCAAAATAATCAATGTGTTTTCTGACATTTTCTCCTAATCTAGAATAACATTCTCTGTTGGAGATAAGATGTGATCTTTCAAGCATATACTGCCACTTGCTATTTCAAGTGTTTGGGGGGAAGATTCTAAAGTTGGAAAAAATCATGCTGTGTATTTTCAGAAAAAGAGATGAGAGAGATTATAAAGAAACTAATGAAATAGCATCACCAGAAGACTCACAAAAAAATTATTAAACTACTTTTTAGTAATCACCTAAAAATAATAAATTGATTAAGAGTAGCCATTTTGAGATTGTCAAGAAAACTCCACATGAAACAAGCTGAATTTTCTTCTTTGACTCATAACTGACCTCATGGATAGTGATGAAGCAGTAGATATTCTGTCTGCATCAGCAGCATTCACTATATATGTAGCTTGAGGTTCTCATCAGTAAACTAAGGAAATATTGTGTAGGTGATTCATGAGTGGGTAAGCAATTGCTTCTGAACTAATTCTCAAAAGCAAGTCTCAGCTGTGTACTATCAAACAAGGAGGATATTTCTAATAGGCTCCTGAAAGGTTCTGATCTCAGATACATTCCATTGAATAGGTTTATGAACAGATTGGCTAAGGAAATAAAAGGTCAAATCATTAGCAAATGACTGCAAGAAACAAGGAGATAATTAAAAGCATTTTGAATAATGGATTAGGAATTAAATGTAATCTGGAAAAATCAGAGATGGCATAAAATGACTTAGGTAAAACTCAGCAAAGACAAGTACAAAGTACTACCCAGAGGTAGCAGAGCTCAAATCCTCAAATAAAAATAGATTATAGATAACTGAGAAGAAATATGTTTTGAAAGGTTATGAGGATTACTCAGCATTACAGACTTGAGTAGTGGTCAATACCGTGATGAAGGCGAAAAAGCAGGCAGACCTCAGTGTGGGGTGTATTAACAGAGAATTTTTACACGTTCTGGAGAAGAAGCATAATGGGAGGCCTTGTCTAGGACACCTAGAGAAACAGGCTAACAGAATGGATAGTCAAGAAGAGAACAGCAGAGTCAACAACAGTTTTGGAAAGCAAAGCCTGTTAAGAAATTTGATTAATTTAGCCCAGGTAAAGAAAAAAATGAGTAAGTCAAAGTGGTCTTTTGCAGACAGATACTAGTTTCTTAAAGTCTCACGGCACTGTGCCCACTGTCAAGAGTACCTGCAGCTCCCCCTTGTCTTTTTGAGTTCCACCCCATCAGCCCCCTTGGCTGTTCTCTCCCTGTTGGGTAGGGAGGTTGTCCCATATGTTCCAGCTGTTTTGGGGGTATATTTATGCTTATTGGCCAATATGAGCGGCCAAATGAAAGACCATTTAACTGTCAAATTCTCTGTAGCTTTTCCGTCAGCACAAAAATGAACATGGGTTGCTTTCTTTGATCCAGCTGTGAATTTCATGACGTTTGTAGAAGCTTGTAGACTGCTGTCAAACTTACCAGAAATGAATTAAAGGGATCAGAAGTCATTGGCAGACAGACAGAAAATATTGCTGTTAGAACATTATTTGTTTAAGTACTCCAGCTAAGAGTACTATTAAGAATACTTTATTTTTCATGTGTTTTTAAATACCATAAACAGTGATTTTGTCTCTGTTTTGTGAGAGAAATACAACACAAAATTTTAAAAGTTTTGGCACTTATTCTTGTGCGTATACTCTGTATATCTCCTAAATAGTTTAAGACAAATACAAATAAATGAGTCTTTAAATATATTTCACAGCTACAACAGTCTTTCCTTGCTTCCAACTGGTTTAACAATGCAGTAATGGTGATGCTTTTAGCATTTCAAATAGTTTAGATAAACCAAGATCTTTTTGCATAGGCCATATTTGAAGAAAGTAGGTTACACTTACTCTAGTCTGTTAATAACAGCTAACATTTTGCACTACTGTTTTTTCTACCCTGTAATTAGACTCGAGTAGAGCTGACTTCTATCCTGATAGGTAATACAGTGAATTGGGACGCTTCATGTACAAGTACATTGCATGAAGCAATTGCAATAGTTGTAACAAAACTCAGAAATATTCAGGACAGTGGTCAGGTGCCTCCTGATTCCTCACCAGTGGATGGCTTGATGCAGCACCTCTGGCAGAACTGAGGCAGAAGCATAGGAAAAATTATTCAGTCACAGTAATCTTATGTCTCAGGGGACTCCCAGTCCATTTTCACATTGTCTTGGTCACAGCTGAACAGATTTCTGACACATTCAACTGATTACAAATAACAGCTCAGAAACATTAATGCATTTTAATATAAAAATAAAAATACAATGATCAAAGGTTTCTATACCTCTTCCAGTCCTTAGTAAACTCATGTAAATAAAATACTTGGTAGATTTCCTTAATCTAGGAGGATACTATATTTCCACGTTGTCAATTCCCTGGGTCTGGGCTGCGAATGGTAGGCTTTGGGTCCCACGGCATAGTGTTCACAAAGCAGTAAGAAGATGCTCATTTGCAATGGCTTAAAATCTGTTTGTGTCTCATTTTGGACTTAGCTGTACACAGCAGCTGTTTGGGATCAGCTCTGAACTGACTGCAGAAAGAAGCCCTATGGGATAAAGAAAGCCTCTTTGAACTCTCTGTGATACACCTGTTCAAGACTCAGCCACGATCCCAGCACCCTTAATGAGAAAGTCCTCATTAAATCCCTCATCCTCTCCCTCTAGCTCAGAAGTGGTAGCACAGAGACCAAACACAGAGCAGACTGATAAGACAGAAAAAAGAGTAAGTTTTAATGCTTGAGATTAAGAGAGACTTCCAGCAGCTGGAGGTGTGCACTAACCCATTTGGGTCTTTGCTCCTGGCAAGCCTTTGGGGTTGAGAACTACAGCTTCTGGGACGTTCGTGAGGGACAAGGCGCTGGGGGAGCAGTGGGTGCTACTGGAAAAGGGTATGTGGAAGGACTATGAGGTGACCAGGAAATACAAGGGACTTACCATGCAAGTACATGAAGGGGATATTTGATTGTCCTGAGAATGTGTGAATGTGGCCATTGAGCAGGCAGGCCTAGTGCGATTCAGATAGGTATTAATAGTCAGGCTAGAGTAGGGGAAGTGAATTTCCAACAGGGAACTGACCTTTCCTCTAGAGCAGCCCTTGTCTGTCAATAAAGAGAATGAGCCCAGGCACACCATTAAAAAAATGCATTTATTTATGTTGCCAGTGATATCTCTCCATGTAACAGATCCCACGTTAGTTCAGCTCAGTCCTGAGAGCTGCTGCTGTCAAAGGCCCTAGTTCTCTCTTATCCACAGCAAATGATGTGTATTTAGGTATTTGCTCAGAGCAGACTTGGAAATTCAGAGTCCCTGTGCTGTGCAAAACTGTAAATACCAGCTTCTGAGCTTCTCAGTATAAGCAGTTTCTAAATATTCTCACAAACTCTTCACCTGAGGGGAAGTTCAGTACCAGTAAATTATTCTTACATGTTGAATATCCTCTTCAACTACATGCAGCAAGAGACAAAAAGGATTTATAACTTTCTCTCTTAACCAACACGTGATATAATAATTATTAAAGGTGTCCATAGGCAAAGACAAAGTGTGTAACATCACTAGCATACATGGACTGCAAATGTAATTTACATTTAGCTGTGTTAGAGTGACTATTCCATTAACTGTCATTTTAAATAATTCTAAAATAAGATTATGCTTTAAAGAGTAGTTATAGCTTATCAGTGGTTTAAAATTAGATCATATATTCTGCATAACTGAAATCTGCTCCTTATAGGATGCGCATGCACGTGTGTATGTGGGAGAAAAGAAAAAAAAATCCTCTTTTACTACTCTTTTCATCCGCACTTTTGAATTCCAAAATTGAATTTTATATTAAATGAGAACAGAACGTAGTTAGGAGATTTTGCTGTAGACCACCTCCTCCAAAATTCACCCTTTGCTGTCTCCTGTCGCAAACTCCTCATCCATTAGTAAGATACTGAGCAGGTGCATACATCTACCAAAGAAAAAGCCCAAAGTTAAACCCATGTTGCAATGTTTTACTAAACTAGATCCTTATTACTGATCATGATGGCTTATCTGGGAAATCCTAACTATATCTTCTAAGCATTTGTGTTATTCCAAGGGGGGCTTCTGCAGAGCAGGAGGGAAGCTGGGTGATCAGCCTGTGTTGCTGATACTCCACACAGGTACTCTTGAAGGTCAGTGTTAAAAGCCACTGGATTAAGGGCTTAGTTTTGAAAACAGCTGTAGGAATTAGCATATTGGAGTTAAAACAGTAAGGGAAAAAAAGAAGAAATATCATGGTTACAGAGATACAACCAGCCAGCCACCGTATTTGCAGGGAGAGGGAAGGTGGCTCAGTGCCCATCCCGGCGGGATGCACTCCGTGCCCGGGGCAGGTGAGGCGAGGCGGGCGAGTGCGGCAGTCTGTGCGAGGGGCCCGCGGGCCACGGGCCCGGAGATGCCGAAGACGCAGTTCCCGTTCCCGCCCAAACCTCGTTCCCTTCACCAAAACGCCTCCCTCCTGGGCTGGCCGCACGCGTCCCGGGGGAAGCCGAGGAGCAGCCTGCGCCCCCGCCACCCGCCCTCGAAAGGCTGGAAGCGAGAGCGCCTTCCCCACAGCGGCACGCAGCCCTGACAGGCACCAGCCCACGCTGCGGATCTAGCTGGAGCTGCCTTCCCCCGGAGCGCCGGGCTTCTCCTGCTCCCCGCAGCGGAGGGAAGGAGGCGGAGCGGGATATTTTGGGCACCTGGACCCCCTCCAGCGCTCGCCCCGCGGCCGCTCCCGCGGGTCCCACCGCTC
>VWZW01004266.1:103119-242886 GCA_013397115.1 Edolisoma coerulescens | reverse complement strand
CAGGCGGGCTCGGCTCTGCCGTCGCCGGAGGGGCTGCGCGCCTCTCCGCGCCGGCGGTGGGGCTGTGCGGAGCCCCGCGCTGGGGAGGTTGCGGGCGGCACCGCCACAGGTGACTCGCGGGCCGGGGGTCGCGTTCCGCCCCGCTACCGCTCGGCCGCCTCTGCGCGTTCGCACCCCTGCGCCGCGGCCGCCTGCGCGAAGCCCATCTTTAGCCGCCTCGCGGTGCCGGCACTACCGGCAGCACCGGGGGACATGGCTTTGCTCCGGCTCCTTCTCCTTTTGCTCCTCGCCCAGCGCGGGCTGGGGGCTGCCGCCGACCAAGGGCAGGCAGCGCGCGGCCGGGAGCGGGCGCTCGGAGGGAAGCAGCCTATTTACAACCACATCAAGAGCCGGGAGCCTCCGCCGGCCCCGCGGAGCCGCTCTACAGAGAGCACCATCTTGGCGCAGCGGCTCGCCGAGGAGGTGCCCCAGGACGTGGCCTCATTCCTCTACACGGGCGACTCTCGGGAGTTGCGGCGAGCCAACTGCTCCGGGCGGTACGAGCTGGCCAGCCTCGCCGGCAAGTCGCGCTTCACCTCGCACCCCTCCCTGCACGGCGCCCTGGGCACCCTCACCCACGCCACCAACTTACTCAACATGATCCTCCAGAGCAATAAGTCGCGGGAGCAGAACTTGCAGGAGGACCTGGAATGGTACCGCGCCTTGATCAGGAGCCTGCTGGAGGAGGACCCCAACATCTCCAGGGCCGCTATCACTTTCAGCACGGAGCCTTTCTCCTCCACTCCCCAGGTTTTCCTCCAGGCCAGCAGGCACGAGAGCCAGGTCCTCCTGCAGGACTTGTCCTCCTCGGCTCACCGCCTGGCCAACGCCTCTGTGGAAACAGAGTGGTTCCACAGCTTGAAGCGCAAGTGGAGGCCACACCTGCACAGGAAGGTCTTAAACACGGGCCCCAAAACTTTGGAAAACAGTTGGAAGAGGCGGGAGAGCTTCACTGCTGATAAAAACCACATCAGGTGGTCCTCACCATACCTGGAGTGTGAGAATGGGAATTACAAACCCGGCTGGCTAGTGACTCTCTCGGCGGCTTTCTATGGGCTGCGGCCAAACTTCCTGCCCGAGTTCAGGTAGGAGGAGTGTCCTGCTTGCTTTCTGTCGAGAAGGGGAGGGGGGAAGTAGGATGGGAGTTTGGTTCTGCCCCCCTCCTAAGGAAGGGCATCCTGGGTCTCTGGGTGATCTGATCAACCCCTGCCGCGCGGGCTGCTCAGTCACACCGCAGAGCAACCTCAGGCCTTCCTGTTGAGCTGTACCTTCGTGCCTTAGGGAGCTGCTGCTCAGTAAAAGAATCGCGGTTGTCTCGGTCTGTAATTCAGCGTTTGCTTTACCTGCTCCCGTTGGAGCAGGCGTGCGTGTGGGTCACGTTCCTGGTGTGCCTATGGTGGGGAGAGGAGAGCAGCAGTTGCCAGTTGATCTCTGTCTGCAAGAGGAGAATGTTGACCGAGGCGTTATTTCTTGCTATACTGTGAAAATAAACCTAGCATGACCCCCAGCTACGCTTTTAACCAGCTGGGAAATAACATCGTTGTGCTGGTAAACTGCTGTTTCTGGTCTCCAGAGCACATCCACGGTGGGGTGCTCGAGCCTGGTCAGTGGTCAGTCCACTTGTAGGTAAATAAGTGTTGGTGACTGCAGTTCTGTCACAGTACATTGTCTATAACCTGAACTGGCAGTAGGAAAGCTTTCCTTAGGACACCACCAGCTTTATATTTGATACCTGGCATATGTAATGATTTGCTTATTTTTTATTGCTTTATTTATTTTTTGTTGCTTTTATATACTTTGCTGCTGAGCTGCAACTAGCAGAGAGGAGGCTAGAAAAAGGCTCTTTCTTGTGTCTTTGTATTTTGACAGCAAAGAGAGATTTGTTCAAAGAATGAGAGCGACCTGTAGAGTAAGAGATGTCAGATTTTCCCCCAGCACTTCTGCAAGGGGTTCACAGGTAGCTCTGTCCAATGGGTAATGCCCACTTCCCAGAAGCAGCTGCTATTTCTCAGGATGAGAGAGGAACACAGGATTTCTGTTGTGCTATGAATTAGTAGCAGGTAAAGATAGATAAGAACACTGCAGACACAGAAGAGATTTTGCCACACCTAGGTGGCAAGGCAGTAGTGTCTGCAAAAGCTGTTTCTCTTGGCTTAGTCTGAAATCCAGTGAGATCAAAGAGATATGAGTGCAGTCATAAATCCTTGAAAAAACCCCAAATTTGTTGAATGGATAGTGGTTGCTTATTTCTCTGTTGAATTACTTTTTTGCCCTGAAATTTTCACACTTACAGGAATGATAGGGTTAAGGTAAAATGAGCTCATCTGTAGGCTGTTTGTTGCTGAATTCCTCTCGAGACTAAAACCCAGGAATAGGTCTACTGTAGAGCTCTTCTGGACCCTAGGGAGTCCAGAGAAGTCAGGAAGCTTGTCAGAGATCATTGAAATGCAGTGTTCAACACTTGATGAACTTCAGGATGTGGATGAAAGTTAATGTAGGCTGATATTCTCTTGTTGGGGATAGAGTTTTGCAGAACCACTAGGCTGGAGGTGTGGCAGCCACAAACCACCTGAGCATTTAAATTTTGATATAAAGCTTAACTTAAAGAAGCTTCAATCTTGACTTAATTGAAGAGGAAATAAACCCATGTTTTAAGCAAAAGAGTCTAAAGCTTCAATCCCAGCTCTGTGCCAAGATTCTGTGATGCCAGGAAGCATCTCAGTGGTGTCGGTTTCCACTGTGGTGGCTTTGGTGTGCAGAGCACACCAGGTCTGTTTTGGAGTAACACTGGCCGACCAAGGCAACCAGCAGATGTCCTCCTGGATGCAGTACAGAGGATTGCCTTCCCTGCCTCATCTTCCCAGCCTCTGTTTGCCATGTGGGGGTCACTTCCGTTGAAAAAATAGAATAACCTCTTATAACCCCGATACTTCAAATGGCATTCACTGAGCTCATCTAAGCTTGGAGAACCACTTCTTATCTAGAAGATCTTGAGATAGAGTATGTTGGGCAAGTTCAAAGTGTTGTGTTGCTGCTGTACTAAACAGTTAGGACAAAACTGAGAAAGCTTTGTTGTATCAAAAGAGATGAGTTTGTGAGCGTTTCTAAAAAGTGGGTTGTGTTTTTTGCCAAACTATTAAAGAAGCAGGTGGAAGAAGTAAAATTACAGATAGACACATACACATTCTGGCAAGGCTAAAGGATAGTTCTGTGTTCCTGGTTTCAGGTATGCTAGCTGAAAGATGGGGCTTTAATGTAAGCTTATCATTTGGGATATTGAGAAAGTAACTTCTCAGCTACACAGAAAATAGTATACACAAAATATGCTTCTTCCAAGACTTGTAGTTTGTCTCAATATTTACACAATATTTTCAGTACTTAATAGGTACCCAGCCTCAATGTGAATTTTTAAGAGGAAAAAATGGTTTCAAGTATGAGCACATAATAGAAAACTGTAAAATCTAATGTGGTTACTGGAAAATTAGTGTGAATTACTGTAAAATGCTTCTTGAAGTAAGCTTTACTTCCCCTCACCATCAGTCTTTGAGTGACACAATATTTTGACTTTAAATTCTTATTTAAGGCTCATATGATAAAACAGTGTTTATTAACCTCCACCTTTTGGGACAGCTACCTTGGTTCTCCCAAAAATGTATCTTTGAACCATCTGTTAGAAACATTTTAATGAATCAGTTTACATGCTCCTTCCATTTAATAGTCTGTCATGATGTGTCCTTCGTGGTGATTTAGTGAATGCTCCTTTAATATTAATCTAACAGTTTGTGTACTTTCTTTGCTCACATTAGGTTTAAGGCATGGTACAATAGGGTGGGATACATTCAGGAACATGCTATATCCATGAAAGAGAGTTCTTTCAGATGACAGAAGGAAACGCCATTGCTCCTTCTTGGTATCTCTTCTGTGGCAGTAACTGATGTGTTTGTTCATGTGGCATAGCAATGGAAGGAGTTTGATGAAGGCAATACTGATAACTGCTACTTGGTATGTTCAGTGCATGCCATTACTGCAGTGCTGTTGTCAATGACATTCTGAAAGTGCAGCCAAAAGTGCAGCAAGCTTTGTTCTTAACATTGGGAAGAGTTACAGTGCTTTTGGCCTGAGGATGAGTGTTACAGGCCAGGGGGCTCCTGCAAGCAGTTTGTCTGTCTTCAGTTTCACCTCTCCCCTTCCCAGGAGATTACTGCCAAACTGCCCAGAGTGAAGGCCAAGGAGAGAATATGGGTGTTTAAGTTGTCTTGCCTTGGCTAATACTATAGATGAATACTGAGGTGAAGTCCTGCTGAGAAATGTACCAGAAGCTGTTCGGACCCAGTGGGGCCGCATTAGCCTAGTACAATGCTAAGCTAGCAGTGCTGGCTGTCTGCAGCTTCTTAGCAGTGCTTGCTGGTATTTTGTTGTTGGCATTTGCTGGTCTTTCCCCCCAAAGTGCATGGATAGAACATTGCTACTACCTGCTTACAAGAGGCAGTGTAGGCTCTCATTCAGAGATGAGGCTCCACAGAGACTAGAAGTAATCGCTTGATGTTAACCATCCCTTCTGTCTAAACTGATGCTGTTTGTAGCTGAAATTCACCACGTAATGTGCCTAATCACTCTACTACTCTAGTGCTGCAGGGAGCAGAGCACAGTAGCATCTGTCACCAATCTTCTGTGCCCCTCCTCTGCTACTGCCTATCACATGATGAGAATGAACTGTATTTTATGGCACCTAATGAGCCAACTGTCCTCTTTGCAGCCCTACTGAGAAGGTGGAAAAGTGTGAGAAGCTGCATGCTGTACATACAATTCCTTCTCTAAAAGTATTTTCTTGGCCCCTGGAGAAAGAAATGAGAGGTCTTCATTGCTTTAGCAGTCCAGGAGACTAGTGGGGAAGATCACTTCTTCATCCAGAAGAAAGATGACCAAACAGTCAGCTAATAGGAATACACAAGTTAAAAAAAAGTCCTCCTGGGTCACTG
Organism: Edolisoma coerulescens; assembly: GCA_013397115.1. Classification (NCBI taxonomy): domain Eukaryota; kingdom Metazoa; phylum Chordata; class Aves; order Passeriformes; family Campephagidae; genus Edolisoma; species Edolisoma coerulescens. Next base: position 237,868 of record VWZW01004266.1, on the reverse strand, counting down.
AGTCAGTCTTCTGCTGTCACAAACCCACTTAATGTCATCAGCTGACAAATCTCCATCTTAAAGTAGGTGGGTTTTCCTCTTGACTCTTCAGTTCACTGCCATGCTGGACTTAAGGCTTGGATAGCTTCTCCTGATTTCTGATCTGAATTTATTCACAGTCAGTTCTCATGCATTTATTCTGGACCAGAACTGTCTCCCATCTGACTTAGCACTCTTAGGTGGTGTTTTCTGCCCTGACTTATTTATAGGCAGTGGCCCCTTCTCCACCTTTGTTTACTAGACTACACAAACTGGCTTTCTTTAGTCTGTCTCATAAGCTCTCTGTTGCCATGGTCCCTCTTCTCAAGTCGTGTTCCAGTATTTCCTGAACGTAGTTAGTCAGATTCACGCGCACTGTTTCAGCCTTGTGCAATGACATCAATTATCCCAAACTCTGATGAATGAGTTGCTGCTTTTGCAGTTCAAAATGTTCCCTTGTGTGCTGTTCTCATTTTCTTTAATGTTGTGTTGTAATATGTCTACATTTTGGGAACCGGTCATTGGTCTCACATGATTTCTCATTGTGGAGGTCAGATTGTCTTCAGGAAATGGGGCATTGGCTTTCTTTCCCACTCCCACTACGCTCCAGCAAGTTTTTCACCAAATCCAGCACAGCATTCACTTTCTTTTTTTAAGGTTTTTATGGAGAATCCAATGGAATAGTGTTTATTTTGGCGGAAAGGTAGTCAATCAGCAAGCTGAATAAGTTGAGGGTGGTTTTTTGTGTTTGTTTGATTTGGGTTTTGTTTTTTTAATTTTATTTTATTTTGAATGCAGTCCTGGTCTGGAGCATTAACAGGTAACTTCATTCTGAAGTTTGGCTAGATCGTGCTACCTCATAATATTTTCTGTCTTCCAGAAGTTTGCTACTTCTCTCAATTATTGGAAAGATACTCCTCAATGCAAAGATAATCTTACTGCCCAGTTAAATTGAGCTGTTTCTTCCCTAAAGGCAGTGTAATGTAGTGATTTCCCCTGTACTATTAACAATTACTTGGACCACTCCAGTGTTGACTATGATGGGACTCTTAGTTAAGGAAACATTACTAAAGGCAGATTAAACTGTGGAGGTAGAAGTATTTCTTCCTTTAACCCCCTTTTTTAGTTTCCCCCAATCTCTCTTTAGTCTGAGTACTGAGCTAAGAGAAAATTAATTTTAATTCTTTAAGGAGACTTTTAAATTTTTTGTGCCATTGTGATGTGACATTAGTTGTATAATACAGAAAATATTTTAAAATGGTGAGGTTGACATTTTTTATAACACGTCCTGGCCCTTAACATGATTGAAGGTGTGGGTGGACTTAGAACAGGTTTCAAAAATGAAAAGGAATAATTTATTTCCTACAATTTCTGAAAGTCTTGGATTTATGTTCCTGAAAAGAAGTTAAAACAAAGAAGCTTCCTATGATTTACTGTCTGGTTGTGGAAATCCCCAGAATGTTTTAAGTATTCCCTAGACGATTGATTTTGTCCCTGCCAGCATTTTTCATATGAGGTCCCGGGTAGGTATGGAAAACTGGATGTTGATGAAACATAAGAAAGGAACAGTAAATAGGGATTTCTCCTTTTTAGAACCATGATTCAGCTTTCTTCGGTATTGGAGAAACAAAGTGGGTCTTTGAAGAAAAGTTAAATATGGCCGTGAGAGGATTGAAACGCATACTGCATTTATGTCCACAATTACGTAGCACATGCTAAGTTGCAATGAAAGGAACTATTTTTTTTTTTGGGTCAAACTTCTGTTTTCAACTCCTCTGTTCTCCACCCCATCCCCCTTGGGCAAGACTTCCAGCACAGCAGGTTATCAAAGCTCTTTTGAAGGGGATGAACATGTGCCAGTCCTTACTGTCTGAGATTCAGCTCCAGGACTGTCATCTATTCTGTCTATTTGTGAATGTGGGCTGAGATAGAAATGTTCCTAAGGGTAAGAAAAAATGTACTGCTGTGTTAGGTCAGATGAAAGGTTTCCATAGCCCTTGCTCCAAAAGCAGCTTCTGGCAGGTACTGAAGGAAAAATGTCAAGTTCTCATATCCTGGTTGTATCCAATTTACTGAAAATAAGCAATAAAAATAAATTGTTTTTCAAACTTTATCTGAATGACTGGATAGTAAGTATAGATTAAACTGACCTTTATGATTCTAATCTATGTTTTAACACATTTGTCTTCTGCAATGTAGTTTGGCATTGTATTCCATAATCTCCATATATTATGGGTTCCATAATTTTTTGTTTTTAAATTCACTTCGTGAATCTAAATTCATTGGGAGATCCCAGATTCTTGAATGAACATTTTCCAGAGTGTTTTATTGCATCTTGTCTGTGTCAGCCAGGTTTAGTTGTGGGTTATATTAAGCATTTTTATCACTTGCAGACTCTGTCATTGGCCATCCATTTGTGGTCATCTGTGAGTGTGCCAAACAAAGAAGAGAGTTGTGAAGTCCAGCTTGTTAACTGCCCTGCATGTGAAAGCTGACTTTTGTTTCATGGATTCTTTCAAGCGCGATGAAAATAACTCACTTTTGTCAAAAGCTGTCTCTATTCTGAGCAATTTTTCTATCTTGGTTGTGTATTGTGTTAGAGATTCTACTTCAGCCTTCTACTTTCTGAGGTATTTGAAATGTTTTTAACTGGTAGAGCCTATCCTTTTAACATGCTGTTTCTAAACATGCCTCGGTTTTGGCTTACATGCTTGTAATTTTTATGTTCCTCCTTGCCCAGGTTTATGCCTTTCCATTTTCGTTTTTTTTGAGGTTGGCTTCCACTTACTTTTGACTTTTAAAGTGACCTTGTTACCTTTAAATAAATCTTCAGGGTCACAGGATTTGGTATAGTTAGGCTGAGACCATACCTCCTGCGTAGGATTCTTCTACTTCAAAAGCTCTTTGTGTTCCTAACATGTTTTCTTCTATTGTGCTCTGTTCCTTGGGACCCTTTCTTTCCACCTGCCTCTTTGACCCCATGGAGGGTAATGGAAACATTTTTTAAAAAGTAACCTGAATTTGGCTCCAAGACCTTTTTTCATGGGGATAATCTAATGTAAGTGGTACTCCACCATCACTGACATCTGGTATTCCTATACAAGGTGATGTTTTGTGACAGTCAAGATGCTTAGCAGCAACTTGAGCATCCTCAAGCAAAAAAAAAAACCCAAGACCATCCCTGCCCCTCTGAGTATCTAAGAAACTCCCTGACTAAACTGCAGGGAAATCCCCAGGGAGGCAGCACTGCATGCCAGAAATCTCAAGGCAGATTTAAATTTGAAATAATTCTTCAGACAATAGAGAATTCAGCTTTAAGTATTCTGCCCTTGTAGTGCTGTTCCAAATGCCCTAGAGGGATTTTCTTTGCAGGTGAATCCTAATTTATGTGCCCACACTGCTATCTATACCTTACTCCTCAGTTAAGTTTATTTTTAGTGAAAGCTGGTTCTCCTTTGAGAAGTGTGCTGAAGAGCAGCAGTCATGCTATGGCTGAGGAATTAGGGAAGTGTCTGTCCTGCTAGTAAGGAATTGGTGGTAACCCTGTGACCAGGTCAAAATCATGTGTGTCATGTCCCAGTAGCCTTTTGTGAATCTGGCTGTTTATGCACGGTAGCAACTTTAACAATGTCTTAAGTGATGCAGAACCCTAAGTCTTAACTTTCAAAGGCAATCTGAACCTGCAGAAGCTGCTATTTGTCAGTAAGACTTATAGCTGAAACTTATTTGTGAATTTGACACCAGGATTATTTTTGGATGCTCAGTTGATGGTATGTTGGAGGAGCCTCAGGTGTCAGGAAGTTATGCAGTATTTGAAGATTAATATTCTTGAAAGTGGCAATCTCAAAAGTGAGAGTGGTCAGAAAAGGCATCTGCCCTGAAAACATTGGCTATGCTAAATACGGTGTGTATTTGTCTGGAGGAGTGGGCATTTGTAGATTTCTGAGGGCTGTAGAGAACTTGTTTTTCTTATCTCCTTGTTTTGTGGTAAAGCAGACTTATGAAGGACAGCATGGAGGGCTGAATGAATATGATAGCAAGGATCTAAGCAGCTGTTTAGATGTGGGGGATGATGCCCACTTCAGTGGGTGATAACCGTGCCTTATACCTTAATTATGAGTGCTCACAATGCTTTTGGGCTCAAAAATAAGTGTACAAACTTAGAAGGCAAACTGTGTGTTTAGCTGAGCTGTGATGACCTCTGTGCCAAAAAAGCTTTTGAAGACCTAGAGGACAAGGATGCCGTTTATCACCATTTAAATGTTGGCAGGCTATTATTTTGTACTGCTCTGGCTTAAACTGACTAGGAGAAGGAGAATGTGCTCCTTCTGCTTTTTTTTATGATGTAACGGTAGAGGCAAAAAAATTATTCTGTAGATAGGTTTTACAACATGTTGTTACAATGAAATATTATAACTACTGAAACTATCAAGATAGCTAGTAGATTGGGAAAATAAGCTTAAATCAATTTCTGGCACAGATTTCAAGGCAAGCAGCATGCCAACAAACAGTAGTACTGGAAATACAGACAGGCATTAAAGCCTCTTAAATCAAACCTCTGACCTGACAGAAAATCCTTGATGACATCATTCTTCAATGATTATCTTATATATAATTCAACTAATTCTTTCTTAACTGCATGTTTAGCATGGACATGCAATCCTTAAGTATCTCTTTTGTGTGCGCAAGGACTGTAAAATTGTGGCAGGAAACAAATATCTATTGTTACAAGGAGATTAACGAAATATATTTACCTGCCAGATGGTCCACAATTACCAGTAATATTGTTATTAACTTATGGCTGTGGCTTGGGTTCAGCCAGGCAGCATTGCCAGTGTGGATGAATGTGTTACGCTGACAAGCAGAGTCTAGTCTTACACCCTTGATATTTGTCTTGATTGCTCCACCAAGATAGCAACACTGCAATTATTCCCAATTAGTTCGATAAATATAACACAGGGAGTTGGTCCATATACGTTCTGGGAGGATGTGTTCTTCCATATGTTCCATTTTCTGAATGCTGAATCAAAAATAACTGAAAATGTGGGTGGCTAAGCAGGCTGTGCCAGCTACTGTATTAATCACAGATGAATTTCAAAAATGTATCATGTACATATTGGTGTACTCTGGGTAACAGCAGTGGGGTACAAGTCTGAGGTGGTGTTTTAAAATGGCAAAGGATCGCGAATGAACGCCGTAGAAGTCTTGTACCATCGTGAGACTTTTTGTAAATGCCACATATACGCTTAAAGAAACTTTGCTTTTGAAAGCACTATATCCTCAAGTAGGTTCAGATCCTGGTACTACTTCAGAACTGTGATGTTACTATGAGACATCTGTTGGAGAGGTCTAGTGAAAAAGAATAATAATATGCACCATGGGGGGAAATGCTGCCAGTGGCAGCTTGTATCTGTTAAGAGAGATTGCTTTCCTGCTCCTGCTTCTGCACTGTCCTGTTTCTTCCTGCTGTAGATTTTCACCCCAGAAACTCACAAAGCTCTGAAAAAAGGGAAAACCAGAACAACTTAACCATATCAACAGTTCAGGTTGTGCTACAGAAGACCTGCAGATGGGGAAGAGTGTAGGTAGAAAAGTTTGTATTGAGTTCGTGAAGATTGGGTTTTGTGAAAGACAAACATTCTTGTAAGAAAAGTTTTAGTACAAGAGAAGCAAAAGGAACATGCATTTAGTTTGAAATGGAAGAATTTTATAGTGTTTCTGGAAGAAGTATTATGAAAATATTTTCAAGCTTGTATAGCTTAACAGGGAGATCCTGACAAAACTTAAGCATAAATTGAAAGTGCAGGTGGAAGCAGGGCCTGGTAACCTGGGAGGAATATGGAGACATTCTCTGAGCATGACTGTGATCATGAGTATCTTGTATCAGCAATCGTGTGGCCAGCAGGACCAGGGAAGTGATCATTCCCCTGTACTCATCACTGGTGAGGCTGTACCTCAAATCTTGTGTTCAGTTTTGGGCCCCTCACTGCAGGAAAGACATTAAAGAGGCTGGAGCAAGTCCAGAGAAGGGAAATGGAGCTGGTGAAGGGTCTGGAGCACAAGTCCTATGAGGAGCAGCTGAGGGACCTGGGGGTGTTTAGCCTGGAGAAAAGGAGGCTCAGGGAAGACCTTATTGCTCTTTAGAACTGCCTGAAAGGAAGCTGGGGAGAGGTAGGGGTTGGTCTCTTCTCCCAGGTGACAAGCGATAGGACAAGAGGAAATGTCTTCAAGTTGTGCCAGAAGAATTTTACATTGTATATTAGGAAAACTCACTTCACCGAAAGCGTTGTCACGCATCAGAACAGGCTGCCAGGGTTGAGTAACCATCCCTGGAGGTATTTAAAAGATGTGGCACTTAGGGACATGGTTTAGTGGTGACTTTGGCAGTGCTTGGTTAATGGTTGGGACTCAGTGATCTTAAAGGTCTTTTCCAAGGTCTTTGCTGCTGAATAGAAAAGTGTACTTTGTGACAAAGGATGTTGAAAAGTCCAAGGTACTTGATATCTTCCGAGAACTGCAGGCTGATCAGCCTCACCTCAGTCCCCGGGAAAGTGATGGAGGAAATCATTGTGAAAACCTCTTCTGGAACATGTGAAGAGAGGAGTGTGATTGGGAGTAGTCAGCGTGGATTTCTGAGGGGGAAGTAGTGTTTAACCAACTCAGCAGCCTTCTGTGTGTAGATGACTGGTATCAAGTTGGAGGTCAGTCACTTTATTATACTCCTGGTGGGCACCAGTTGGACATGAATCACCAATGTGTGCCTGTGGCAAGGAGAGACAACAGCCTCCTGGTCTGTGAGAGGAAGTTTTGCCAATGGGTTGAGGGAAGTGATCCTTCCTCTTTACCCAGCCTGGTGGGGCTCCATCAAGAATGCTATGTTCACTTCTGGGCTCCTCAGCACGGGAGACATGGATGTGCTGAAGCAAATCTAGTGAAGGGCCACACAGGTAGTTAAAGGTTGGAGAGTTTGGCAGATAAAAAGGGCTGAGTGAGCTGGTACTGTTCAGCTTGGAGAAGAAAAGGCTCCAAGGGCATTTTTTGTGTAAGTAGCCAGTGAAAAAGTGTAAAGGAGGGAGAGACAGACCTTTCTCAGCCTTGTTCAGTGAAAGGCTGGAAAGCCCAAGAGGCACAAACTGAAATAAAAGAAATTTCATTTAAACATCAGAAAACTTCTTTTTTGACACTGTGAGTTTGGTCAGTCACTAGATCAGGTTTCCCAGAGATGGTGAAGTCTCCATTATTGAAGGTATAAAAAAACCTGAACTTAACTGAGCCTGCTTTGAGCAGGTGATTGGATTGAATGATCACAAGAGGCTTCTTCCAATTACAGCTGCTGAATGAATCTGATTTTCGCATCTATTTTTAACAAAATAATTGTATTAAAGAGCTTTCAAAGGATGTAAGTTCTTTAATCAATTCTTATGTGAGAAGTCCAGAAGTATATTCCTTTCTTTCCAGTATGTGGCTCTGAGTGTTAGGGTGCTCTCTTGCTTTCTGATGCTTGTCCCACTAGAACATGCCATGAATTCTCCAAATTGCAGCACTTCTGGTACAAGGCCATACTCAAATGCTTTCTCGGTATACTTACTGACTCTAATTTCTCTGGCGTGTGTTGTCTTTCTCACAAGTAACCTCTAGGTAAGTTTTCTTTTGAAAATATATATATTCTTTTTTTACTGACGCTCTGCTCCTACGGTGCTTGCTCATGACACCACACAGCAAACCCTTAAAGGTGTCTCTTCTCTTCTGGCAGTGATTAGTTTGTCCTTTATTTGTAATCTGTACTTCTCTTTGCAGAAGTGTTTGAGGAAGGAAAGGTGAGTTTCCTCTCCTACCAGTTAAAAACAAAATGTACACAAGGGAAAAACTTTCCGTGTAGAGGAAACAAAACCTTCTTCCCTAAGGTGCTTGAGGTCTCCCACATGAATGGGTTGCATTTCTACTGAAGTTGAATCATCACTGCTTTTCTTACTGTACAAACTGATTTCTTTAGAGTAGTCAGGATGATGCTAATCCATGATAGTTTTGCCGACATGACTGGTGTATAACATGAATTAAGAGAGCAAGGAGTAGTGTTGGTCCTGCTGCCTGCTTTGTGCCTCTATGCAGCCATGGGGAGATTATTCACTTCCAGAATAGGTCCTGTCCTCAGCCCACACACTAATATTTGCTCATAAAGGTCCCGAAAATATTAGAAACCTACCTGGTGGGATCGACGCATGACCAGATGAGTTATCTGTTACCTCTACTGTTTTGGGCATCTGAGTCAGGCACTGTCTTGCCAGGTTAAGTTTGTAATCCACTGATATCAACATTTTTAAAGAGATAATCTGGAAGTTTTTCCTCTTAAGGTTATTGCTCACCTGGAACACGGAAAAAACAGTTCCTTGGGCTAGAAGTATGGTTTGAGCAGTCCCTGGTGAAACTGCTGTTCAAAACAAGTGTACAAAGGCCCAAAGCTGTAAACTAAAAATATATCAGAATATTCTAGAAGTGTGATGTGTGCTATTTTAAATTGAACTAGCTAGAACCAGCACTTAAATATTTCAAGTAATTTCTAAATGTGCCCAGCATTAGATTGTTTAGATTCTTGACAGGAGACTGAGGGGGGATGAAGTGCTCCTGTACTGTCTGACTTCCTACTGCCATTTTTATGTAGTTTTCTAATGCATTCTTCTGACCACTTACATGATGTAGTTGTGTTTCTCCAATAACTGTATAGCATGTCTGAAGATGGATGTCCAAATTTAGCTGTTGTGAACTCTTATTGTACTGGGGTCAGGTATGAGGGAACAGTATTGTCCTGGTTTTGATCAAGCTTGCTCTTATGCCTGTTCTAATTTTGTTTGTAAGTATCCTCTCAAATATATGACTCTGTGTAGCTATCTTGTTGGTATTATTACTGTGTTATGAGCATTAATTAAAAGAGGGAACACGCTTTGAGGTGAGCGAGGTGTTTCTGAGATGGAGGCTGGGCCATGCCCTTGTTAGTTCACAGCCTGAAAGAAGGGATGATGGTGTTTGTAGTTGTGGAAGTTCAGACTGTGGAAATGAAAACATCTGTCCCAAGTGGTTGAAAAGATTGACTTGAAAGGAATGGTATTCTAGATTTAAGAAATCAGCACAGAGCATTCATCCACTATGAATGAGTTTGTGTAATGATTTAGCAACTAGAAGTTGCATATTGACATTTTTTTCAAGTCTGGACCGCAGCAAAGCAGTCATAGGTGACATGCTCTGACAAAATGATGCTATAAATGTCCTATATCATTCTGAAGAATATGTAAGTCTTTGAAGGCTTTTTTAAAAAGATATACCGCTACAGTCTTGTACCTTTTTTCTTCTGATGATTTTCAAGTTTTTTATAAAATAGAGTGTCAGCTTTGAAATTGGCTTGTTAGCTTTTCTTCCGAAAGAATTTTTGAGGCAAACTGTTGGTGCTGAAACCTAGAGACTTCTTGGTATAGGGCTTGCACAATTCAGACAGTCCTCCGGGACCTATGTGTGTAGGAAACTTGTTTTTTTGGATTTGCAGACATCAGTGGTCTATTACTGGCTTGTGCAGCTTTCTGACATTATATCAGGTTTTATTACAGGGCCAGCTGGCAGAGGTGTGGGGAGGGGGCTTGGATGCCTGCTGGAGGAGGATGTTGAGCTGCAGAGAAGAGGCCTGAATGTCTCTGGAGGCCGGGTTGTCACTGGGGAGAGTACAAAAAAAGGCTTTTGCCAGTTGTTTTGGCAAATAGGATTCCCTGGAGCAAAGGGGAGAATGTAGCTTTTGCTGAGCATGGAGTGAGGTGCAGTGCCTGGTCTCTTGCTTTCAGAATTGGCTGGGAAGGTTGCTGGCTTCAGAAAAAGTAGTGCAGGTCTTTCACTGTATTTATTTTGGGTCTTTGCTGCACTGTAAAATGTGAAGGGCATTACATTGTTTGAACATATAACTTGTTCTTAACTGCCACCCTACTCTTAATGTGTTAGATTTACTGAGCTCTTGTCATAATACATCTCAGTGAAGTCTAAAATAAGAATGTGTGTCTGCGATCATGGCTCTGGGAGCACAAAATTTCTCTGGTTTAAGACATTTTATCAAATTCCATATTTAGAAGAAAGATGTACTTCTGCTTTTCAGGCTACAGCATCAAAAAAAGTTTAACCTATTTCTGTAGTTATGTTCAAGGCTGTTTCTCTCTGTTTTCAGAGGTGTTGTCAAAGTTGACATCAATCTGCAGAAGGTGGACATTGACCAGTGTTCGAGCGAGGGATGGTTCTCAGGAACGCACAGGTGTCATCTCAACAATTCTGAGGTATGTCTGTCCCTAAGGGACCTCACTTCAATAACAAATCTCTACACTGAGTAGTGTTCTGTAGTATAAAGGTTATTTATTTTATAGACATTAAATGTGGTTTGTATGTGTCCAGGTTTGAGACAGATTTGGAGGAAAATATCCTCTGATAGAAGGCAGGTTACAGCCGCCCCTCCTGCACCAGGTTCGGGAAAGAAATGTTCCTTGGAGGAATGTGAAAAGAGAGGAAAAAACCTAATTATTTAACAAACACACAGGAAAAGAATAATAATGCTAAATAATAAAAACCTCTCGCTGTGGAGAGAACCTGGTAAATTCAAAGTCCTTATGTGGGTGTGGCTCTCTCCTCTTCGGAGCAGGGTTGGTGTGGGGGCTCCCCCTGGGCCTTGATGGAAAATTCTCCCAGTTGATGCGTTGGTGTTGTTGCACAGTTGCAGAAGAAAAGAAGAAGCCTAAGTCCCAGAAAAAACTCTCTGTCTCTCTCCAGAGAAAACAGGGCTGAAAGCTGGCTGAAAAGCAAGAAGGGTGCTTCCTCCACTCTTCTCACCACAGCCGAAAGATGCAGAGGAGAAGTGACCCTGGAGCACAGACTGCTTCGAAAAGTTCACTCAGTTTTTTTCTCTCCTCCCTCTTGGGCTCAGTTTAAAGGCACAGAAAGGCACAGGGTTTATGTCTGGACATAGAGCATGTCGATAGGGGATACACATCATAAAGTCACCCCAAGACAGTAGGGCTGAAGAAATCTTTCTGTGCAAGGTGTTGTGGAATGCATGACTTTCAGGACTGCCTGAGTTTCAGAATTATTGGTGTTAAATAAAACAGAAGCTAAGTTATTGTGAAGAGATAACAGTTACAGGGAAAAAGATTACCGATGAAATGAAATATGAGGTTCTGCTTTGCAAGTCTAACAATTATTTTGCGCTCAAAATCAAAATAGGCTTTTAATGTCAGTGTCACTTTTGCTTTGCAAAATATAGTAGAAGTAGCTGAAATGCTAATGGTAATTATTCAGAAAAGCATGGTCTTTTGATAGAGTGATACAGAATAACAGGCAGAATTGGATACTGTAATTCCTTCTTAGTAGAAATGCCAACATTTTGACAGAGCTGACTAAAATGTTTGTGCTCAGCTCCTTCCTCTTTCTCCTTTCTTCTGAAGGTCTGTGTCTGGTTCCATCTGTCAGCAAATCATAGATCATTCAGCCTGGCCAGTCATACGTGTTCAGTGAAACTTTAAAACAAAATACGTTTTGATTTTTCTTTTAATTCTGCCATGTAAAGGTGATTTCCAAGGCACCCATTTGTTTTCTGTGAGAGTAGGCACCTTGTGCACTTCTGTGCTTTTGGAAAGGACAACTAAAATGTAGGGGAAGTTGACTTTTGTCTACCAGAAGTCAAGCGATGTTTGCCTAATTTGCTGTAAAATGCCAATTTATCAAAGCCAAGTATAAATTTAGGAAAACGGTTGGTTTTGATGAATTCAGCTGCTAACATATTTGAGCAAGAAGAACTCAGAATTTTTGTAAACATCTTCTTTTTGGTATTTTCAAATTGATTTTTTTTTCTTGAAATAAACTTGAAATGAGAAATGAAGTCTTTGATAAAGACTGATTTATGACTAAATATTTCTGCAAGTGAAAAAATGTTTTTTTTTGTCAAGTACTTTTTGACTTCTGAATTCAAGGGAATACTTTTTAGATAGCTTATGTTTCTTCCTAGAAGAAAATATTGTTTCCCATGTGATCTGGTAAACCTTGTTTTTTAATATACTCTAGTTATCCCAAATGTGATTATATACTTTGACAAGTGCTCCTCCTTCTCCTAATGTCTTATGAGCAAAATATGTCAGCAGAGGGGTGGGACTGTAAGTTGCATTTCTGCAGCCAGGAATAAGACGGGAAAAAACCCAGTCCTAGGTCTCTCGTGGTTTAGCCCCAGTTGGCAACTAAGTACCATGCAGTCGTTCACTCATTTCCCCTGCCCCCACTGCCGTGGGGAGGAGAACTGGGGAAAAAAGATAAAACTGGTGGGTTGAGATAAGAACAGTTTAATAATGGAAACAAAGTAAAATATAATAAAACCAATGATAATAAAATATCGTGTTACTAAAATGATGGAGAAAAAAGGAAAATGAAACCCAAGAACAACCAGTGATGCACAATACCACCTGCTGACCAATGCCTGTCCTGTCCCCCAGCAGCAAGTGACCCCTCCTGCCCAACTCCTCCCAGCTTATATACTGAGCATGATGTTCCATGGTGTGGAATATCCCTTTGGCCAGTTCAGGTCAGCTGTCCTGGCTCTGCTTGCTTCTTGTGCACCTCCTCAGTGGCTGGCAGAGCATGGGAAACTGAAAAGTCCTTGACTTAACGTAAGCATTGCTTAACACACTGATGTTTTGGCTGTTGCTGTCAACATCTCTCTCATAGAGAATCCAAACCACAGCACTGTATCAGCTACTGAGGAGAAACTACCACAGCTGAACCCAGGAGAAGGTCCCATGTGCTGCTTCTCATACTCGTTTCATTGGGATCCACTGTGTGGAATAACAGTAACTTACATAGTTGTGCAACAATGTTTTCCACACAGTTTTGCTTATAAATGCTAATGAAATCATGTTTCCTGTGTTGTCTTTTATCTACCTAGGAGCAGTTAAAGAAACACCTGCTGATGGTGGAATGCTCTGGCCCCATTTACAAAGTCTGTCTCCAGCAGAGTAGGAAGAGAATGGAGATCTCTGGATTTCCAGTTCTGCTTAAGTTAGACCTTCCTTGCTTTGGTTTTGTTAGGTGACTCCAGTGTTTACTGCAGCATAGCCTTTGAGCAGACTGTTTGGTAAGCCTTTGCCATAGTGAAATTCTGATTTGGCTCTGAAAGTGTTTACTGCATAGCCCATACCATGTGGCCAGGCTACCAATACCATTAAACCAAAGGCATAAAGGTCAATATTTCAGAATATTTAAATATTTCAGAAATACAACTCCCTTCTTTCCTAATGCTTGAGAACATAGAGAGTGACTTAATGAAAGAATAAGAGGAAAAAACCAAAGTAATGGATTAATCAAAATGCTTCTTTATTTTATACTTCAGTAAATGTTATAGTGGCTAAAATCTACTAGACATATGGCAGACAAATTCACCTGCTTTCTGTGCTGTTCTGAAGTGTTTATTTTCTAAATAAAAATCGGTTGAAATGAGGGAGATGGAGGTGCATTACAGTGAATGGAAACATATGGTAAGCCAGTGGTCTGTATGTGCTAGACAGAAAAAAGGGAAGGCATGGATGAGATCCAACTTCTACCAGAAAATAGAGACTGTTGTTGAAAGTACTGTATTGCCTTCATGTAGTCTGGCGCAGCAGCACTGGGAGATGATGCTAGCTGTGACACTGGGATTTGTCTTTGGAAGGTCATCAAGAGCAACCTGACTGTGATGGAATAGTTGTAGTGCTAGTCCTTGCTTGGAAAAAAGTAGTGTGTGGTTGAGTGATTTAAGAATATTATGACTCAAATAGGCAAAATGCTGAAACATACTAATCTTCCTTTAACTTCCATCTGTCCTTAGATTTAGGTGTTCCTCCTTAGGATTGGCGGCTCTTAAATATCTTGCTTTCTGTATGGTGCCCTTGAGTACAAAACAAAAACAAGCACCCAGAACTTTGGATTCCCCATTTCTAATTTGACTATCTAAATTCCTAATATGTAGTGAAATTTTTACCTGACTTGTTCTCTTTTGTGGACAGTACACCTACATCCCTGATTTCATAGCAGCCTAGATGAAGTGGAAGAACAGACTGCCCTCCTTTAACCTCAGGGTAACTGGACACTGCTCAGCCTAATTATGCAGGAAGTTAGGTGATACTTAACACAGGACAGCCAAATCGCAGCTGTGGCTAATGTGTATTTCAGTCGTGACTTTTTTCTCCTTTTGTTTTTTTTTTTTAATAACTGGATTAGCCACAAAGAGGCTGATGGCCAGGTGTTATTTTTGTGTGAGAGCTGCATTCTGCTTCCTGCCTTCTACCTTGACTCTCAAGTAGGCAACAGCTTCCCCAAAAGCTATTGGGCAAAAGATACAGATTCTCTGGGGCTGCAACAATTATGATAGGTAATATCTGCAGAGTTAGAAATAATGAAGTTGGGTAGATCATAAAATGATGCAGACAATTCTGAAATTAACAAACAGAAAAAGTGTAGTTACCCAGTAACAAATGCAAAGTAATTTCATTGTACAGGCTGTGCTGTACAATGTACAGTCAAGGCTGGTTATAGAAGTAAGAAAACACTTCACTTCTACTCTGTTTGAAACCCTTAAAGACTTTTTATTATGTTGGATTTCTTCTCCATAAACACTGACAGCAGCTGCTGGCACTTTTAGTAACAACTTTAGAGTCCTTGTTGAGACACCGACAATAATGTCAAGGCTGAGGAGCGTCTGAAGAAATCAGCTGGGGCAGCCCCTTGAGCTCAGCCGAATCCTTCCAGCCAGCAGCATCAGTCTGTGAGCAATGGCAGCAGACTCCACACTGCTGCCCTGGCCTTAATGAGCCTGCCAACAGCTTGCAATGTGAGACAGGCTCAGCTGACATCCCTTTGGGTTTCAACAGTATTCCACAAATGACAGCGTGCAAAAATATCTAGAGGAAATGAGGGAGGCAGAGTAAACAAGAAAGCTGCATTGCTGTCTGTACACAGTGTCTGTATATCTGTGTTTGCAGAAGGATGCATAGGCCTACTGTGTGTGTATTTATTCTGCACAAACACAAAACCGATTGAGAAGGGAAAACAAATGAGCAGTACAGCCAAAATCTTTTTTCCATTGTTTAGCAAAACATTTGGGACCATCATATTTTGTTATACTGTATGCAAGGTTACAAGCAACTGAACAAGGGGGAGGCAGGGGCTGAGTAAAAATAGAATTGTAATGGGGACTGAGTTGGGAGAGAGAAAAAACCTAATGCTTTCCAGGTTTTTCAAGCAAATGCTTTTTAGTGCCCTTGTCAGACTGGGAAAAGGCTATTAATGTGCACAGTCTGTGAGAGGGGAAGCATGGCAAGATATTAGCATCTGAAGTCATAACCCACTGGGTCATATTCAGTGTCATTGATTTTGCTTATTACTTGCATGTATTTTCTGTCCTATCCATTAGGAAGAGTGCAGTCGGAATTAGAAGAATTTGAAAGGAAAGCTGTTTGGTGATTTAGTCTGAGTGAATGGGTTTGTGGACTATAGTTAGCTTCTAATTTGGAGATAATAATCATTCTTGAAGCAACAGAGTGCATTCAGGATAGGACAAAAGAAGTACCCAACCAGAGCAGAGAGGATGTCAGGATATATTTTGTCTTAAAACAACTTTAGTGGTAGAAAACAAATACTAAATGCTGTATCAAATCCTGGGCTGAAGGGGAAATCCAAGGCAGAAAGGGCAGTGGCTCATTTCAGTATGCAGGTAAAGGAAACATAGCCAGCACTTCTTGGATTCAGAAGGGACAGGTGTATCTGTTCTCTCCAACAGCTCCGGGTATTTGAAGAGCATGCAGTAGACACAAAGAACATTTCAGATGCTATTTTAAAAATAACTTTGCATCATCTGCATTCATGGGAAAAGTCCCCTTATGACAGTAAACCAGATCTAATCTGGCACTCCCCCAGACACTTACATAAAATAAGGTGGAGGTTTGTTAGAGTTCTCAGTGATAAACAAGGTTCTATGAAAACCAACTTTCAGTTTAAGGAAGAGCCAGGTTGCTTAGCTACAGCATCTTTGCTTCTAAGACAAAAAATTTAAATGAGTCTGTGTTTTGCAGGAGCTAATCTTGGTTATCAATGTTTTCTTCAAAGAAGAAAACCTTTGCAAAAATTCCTTTCATCCTAGTTAGCAGTCTTAACTTGAGCATTTAAATTCATCTGGGTCAATTCTATTTGCTTCTGGTTTTCCTTCCCCCAGACTTAAAGCATGAAAAGGGGTAGGTAGATGGTTGGCTGAATGATGTTGTCTGTCAAATTAAAATAGCAGGGAGATATTTGGTTTTTCTTGCATATGACAGATGATGGTAGCATTGCATCCGTTCCCAGTTCTTTCAGATCTATGGCTGCAGTTTTTGGATCTTTCTCTGCTGAACAGAGCATCCTGTTAGGCAATGCTGGTTAGTTGAACTGGTGCTTCTTCCCATTGTATTTGGGAAGGGAAGTGGTGAGGCCCAGAAGTTAAGCTGGCTGGTGGAACATGACAAAATACACCTGGTGGGAGCAAAGGGGAGGTTGGGTGCAGGGAAGATCTCTTCCCAGGAGAGAGATTGAGAAACTCTGTGTCTAGGGCAAAACAAGGAATATCAGGGTGTATTGGGAGGCACAGAAAACCTTGAAGTGAGGAGCCTGGGGACTGTAGCCAGGCAGCTCCATTCTCATGGCAGACTGGCTGTGAATTGCCTTTCCCACCTGTGAAGTGGCAGAAGCTGTATCAAATCCAGGCATAAACAGAGCGCAGCTGCATTCACGGTTCTCGTTTCTTATCACTACATTCAGAGGACTGTACAATGTCTGAAAAATGCCTCTAGTAGCATTAAGCACAATTAGATATATGCAATTAAAGAAATATACAGCACTTTGGTTTCAAAGCATCTGGTGCATTCTGTGAGAGAGCTGACAGGCTTCTCTTGGAAGGTGCCAAGTACTCCCATATCTGGTGAGGTAATATAAATACTATTACCCCCATCTTAGAGCTGGCCCACAGACAAAATTATTATCTCTAAACTGATAGACTGGAATTGAACAGTGATCTCCAGGTGTGTGAATTACCTTCTCCAGAGTTTGATTTCTGCGGAATGTCGTGCCAAGCATGTGAGCGGAGAGTCCTGATGTGCTCCAGCCAGGGCTCGGGCTGGCTCATCTTCAGAATGGGATTTTGGGGTATCTGAAGCATGTGCCTACACCATGCTTCAGATACTTCCAGCAAGACTTCAGCATCCTGGTATATTTTTGAAACCTGTGTCTGATGAGCTTCATCGTTTTCTTAATGATCCTGAGTTGTGATAGAATTTTGGTCAAAAATGAAGTCACCCAAACTGCTCTTAGATAAACACACTGTTGCTGCGTTGCTGTCATCGCCAAGGACACAGCTTCCTGTGAACTGTGCAGGCTGTTCTTGAGTGGCACAGTTAACTATCAGTTTACTCAGGTAATATACTGCTGATGGTTTTTTACGTTGTTAAAATAGGAAAATTCTGCTCCTGCATACATGGTGCAGTTAGTTTTTTTTCTTGGGAAAAAGCCTGGGTTTTTTTCAAGACTTGAGAAACAGTTAACCAAGAGAAAAAACTTAATGTCTATCTTACTTAAAAAAAAACTTTTATAAACTGTAGCAACTATTTTTCCTGCTTTTTTTTATACTTCATGATAGCTACATAAGAGGCAAGTTTAATTTAATCTAGAGAAGAAAGTTCATTCTTTTTTCTATAACAAATTAAAATTAGCTTGAAAACATATTAAAGATCTTGTGATGAAAAACTGGAGACAATACCTGCTGAATCTTTATATTCAAAACAATGTACTGAATCATAGTAATAATCTTAATGGAAGAAACTAATTTAGCTTTATTTTTAAGCACAATTTTATAGCACTAGACATTCAAATACATTCATTTTTGTTGATGACTTCTGGTAGGAGGTAAATGCTTTTTTGCAAATGAAAAATGACTGCTTTTGGGTTATCTGTGCTTTTGTTTAAATCTCAGTAATTCGTATGATTTTTTCTTCTGGTTTGAACTGATGGCTATCAGGAACTGGTCTCCTGGAAATTTCTTAGTCTTTACTAACCTACTTAGCATCATCTTTCATGTTTCTTTAATACTTTCTTGCCCTTTCGTGTCTGAGATCATGAATATACTAAGCATCAGTACTAACATGGGAATGCAGAAAATTTGATTTTTGATCTTCAGCTTTTTGAGTATTACTGCCTTTCTGTGTTTTGGCTATTTTGTAAGCCATTGCTGAGCTTCATCCTACTTCATTTCTTTATCTTTATTCATCTCCTTATAAGGGTTTTATTCTTCTTTCTGTCAGTGAAAAAGTAGTGAAAAGAAAAACACTTCTTCCCAACATCTTATGCATATAAATTTCTTAAGGTAAGTAAGGTATTTATTGTCTTTGATTATTCCTTATATAAGATGGTGAATGAAAGTAGATATTGCTTAGAGGCCAATCAGAGAATTTAATATTTGTTATACTGAGCTGTTTATTTCTTGCTGCAGGATCAGAATCCCTCTGAAGTTAAATTAGTCCCCAGATTTACCACAACTATTCTCAAGGCAACCAGTTTTCATTTACTTGCATGAAAGAATTAGTATGATTTGTTTACTGAGCTCTACTTTTTTGTCAGAATGTAATAGCTACTTTTTTTTTTTTTACCACCATTCCCATCTAAACATTCTAATAAATTTTCCTCTTTCAAATATGGTTGGCTAGGGGAGAAAAGTATTTGTGAAGTGGTATAACCATGCATTCTAATTTAGGCAAAGTGAGTCCATCTTAACCAGTTACAGTCTTACTGTGACATTTTAAAATAAAACTAACTACATTGGCTTGACCTGAGAAACAAATTGAACTTTCTCTATAGCTAATAAATTGAAATATTTGCAACTCTCAAATATTTTTTTTATGTTTTTATGTTAATGTTTATTTACAGCTAACCTGTTTGTGTACACATGTATGAACATCATCTAAGTGCATGTGTCTGAACGTCTGTATATACGCGTACTCAGAGCTGTGAATTACTTGGTCCTTTGCATAGAGGCATTCTGCCAGAGGAGCTTTGTGCTGAGGTTTTAGAGGCTGGGGGGATACTGGTCCTTGTCTTGCACCTCACCCCATGCACCAGCACAGGCTGCAGGGCTGAGCAGCTGGGAAGCAGCTTTGTGGAAAAGGCTCAGGGGGTCCTGGTGGGCACCACGTTGACCATGAACCAGCAGTGTGCTCTTGGGGCCAACAGCCCCGGGGGCTGCGTTAGGCAGAGCTTTGCCAGCTGGTCGAGTCCTCCTCTGCAGGGCTGTGTCCACTTCTGGGCTCCTCAGTTCAAGAGGCAGGGATGCTCTGCAGGGAGTCCAGCTAAGGGCCACCACAATCATCAAGTGTTTGGAGCACCTGTTGAATGAGGAGAGGCTGAGCAAGCTGGGACTGTACAGCCTGGAGAAGAGAAGGGTTTGGGGATTTTCTCTGTGTGTAAATACCTGATGGAAGGGTGTAAAGGAGGCAGACAGACTCTTCTCAGGGGTAGTCAGTGACAGAGCAAGAGGCAGTGCTTCAGATTGAAGCAGTAAAAAACCCCTTTTTTTGGTTACGCTGTGAGGGTAGTCAGGCACCAGAACAGGCTGACCACAGATGTGATGGAGTGCCCACCACTGGTGATGTTCAGAACCTCAATGTATGTGGCCCTGGGCAGCCTGGTTTAGCTGAGCCTGCTCTGCATAGAGCTTGGGACTGGATGATTTTCAGAGGTGCCTTGCAGGCTCAGCTGCTGTGTGATTCTCTGGTCAGCTGCTCTTTCGTCCTTCGCATGATTCATTTTTCCTGTCTGATTTATGTCCGGAAAACATGGCATCCCTTTTGAGCTTTGCATTTCCACACTGCTTTATTTATACTTATGTCAAGACTCTTTCCCATTGCCAACTGCTTTTGCTCATCACTTTTTTCTTTTAAACTTCTAGTAAGTGTGTGAAGATGTGCATGTAAGTTTTCTGAGAAATCACATGCTGTAGACACTTTTTCTAGAACAAGTTCAACACTTTTCTTCTACTACAATTGAAGAAAGGGAGTCAGTATATCCAGATTTTTTTTTTTTGAATAATAGCTGTAACCATCTCAACTTATTTACTTTCAGAACTTCTTTGAAAGTTGATTTAGTAGAGATAACAATAAATTTTGAATTATACTGGCTTTCTGCTTGTACGAGGTTTGAAATATTTTTATCCCTTCATATATATTATCTAAGTATCTAATGGTTAAATCTTTGAGTGGGGAAAAGATCTAAAGTATAGACTTGGTGGTGCATTTAATTGGACAACAAATGCTGCATTATAAAATGTGAGTTTTCCAAATAAACTACACTGTATAGAACACTGTCCTAGAGTTAGAGAATTGCTAGGGATGTTTAGTAAATTGTTATAGACTCTTTTGAAATTAAGACATTTTGATACTTGTTTTCATCCTGAAATGAAGTGAAGGAACACCAGCAGTGCATTTTCCTGAACTGGCATTTTTAAAAATGTTAATTTTGAAATATGAAAACATGCATTTCAGGTAGATTCTTTAGGAAATTGTATAATTTGAAAGACTGGTAAAACTTGATTAAAAATGTGCATTAGTCTTAATCCTTTCTTATGGGGAGAAAATGAAAAAAAGACAGTTTGAGAGAGTTCTGATGTGTGGTAATGGCAAGCAGCTTTGTGATGCATTTTGAGCCTTTCTGGAAACCTATCTAAAAGTCAAAGCCCCACCAAATGCATGTCTTTTTCTTCCTCTTGAAAAATTCAGAAACTTTTGATACCATTTGTCCAGTTCCATCACTAATCATATCTATCTTATGCTGTTGGATATTCATTGTGTTATTTTAGCTCAGCCAAAGCAGCTTGTCTCTCTTCCAAGAAAGGAAGTCAAATAAAGCAGCACTCAAGAACTTGTAAACTTTTACCAGACGTGATAAAACATCATTACCTTCCAATATGTACAAGACATGGCACAAATTGGTTTTAAGCATGTGAGAGCAAATATTTGCCCTGTAGAGCTTAAACTCCATAATTCATATTGTTCCACTGCCCTTCAAAGTAAATATTGCATTACACTGCCTGAAGGAGGCATTTCTTGGTAGCTTAGTTATACAGAATTTTTGTATGGTTAATTAATCTGTCATGCTTGTTTGAAAGAAATGTCTAAATAAAATGCTGCCATCATCCTGATATGAATATTCTGGAATATTTTTGTGAAAAATGGCAAGACTGATTTTTTTTTTCTTGGTAGTAGAATGAATTTTAATTTTTAAATTTGAGTTTTCTTGCAGGATACGACTCCATAATAATGTTTGCTTTCTAAGGGACCACTTTATTGCTACACAGACTGTGAATTATAAAAAGCAATTCTCATGAAGTATTATTCAGTAAGCTACTTAAGGAAGAAATATTTTTGCATGTTTAATGCACAGTTCAGTTATGTTTCAGTTCCATAGGTGATTGAGAGTTGCTTTTAATTATGCATAAGTAGATTATTCTGACTGCTTTCTAACATTGTTTAAAAAAAATGGTACATAATAGCAGTCATTTTTTTTACAAGTGTAACCTAAAAATATTTTCTTCGGTGATTACATGATTATATGAAGAGACATTCTGCATCTTTGTCATTGTGCTATACTGCAGCAAATTTAAGTGTTTCTCCTATTTGTATATCTTTGTAACACTGCTAAATGGTGAAAATGTTGAAATACCTGTACTAGAGATGTGTCAACTTCGAAGTCCTTACTTCTCACTGACTTTTCCATAGGCTTTACATTAATTCTGTGTTTGAATTTGTCTGTGTGTAACACGAGAAATGACTGCCATGTGTCATAGATGTGGGAAAGAAAGGGAAGCTGGTGTGTATGGGAAGCACCGTGTATGTCACTGGGACCGTGGGGCCACAGAAGCTGTCCCCATAAACTGGGTCTACAGCCTTTGAAGTCCTATCAAGGAAAGAGTGATGGAAGAAGAGTAGGGCTTAAAAAGCATGAGTTCTATACAACAGCTGTATACTTACCTTTTTAGTAAGACTTACCTGAAAGAATATCATTGTTGCCATTAACTTATTACAATGAGAAAAGACCTCACTTGGCCATTGTAAACATAAAGCATTTGACTGTGCTCTTGCTCCACTCCATTTGTTTTCTCCAAAGATATAAACATTGTTACAAAGAACAGTCCTTGTGTTTTGTGAGGTTTTTTCCCACTGTTATTTCTTGCCTTGATTAAGTCCCAAATAATTTTGGGTTGCAAGTGTGAGAATGTTTGTAATTATCCATTCAGACCATCCTTAGCTGTATGATTTTATAGCAATAGCTTTACCTTAGGAATTGGTCTTTCAGTCTGTAGCATGCAGGCAGTTCTCACTGATATCATTTGAATCCTTGTTTGATCCTGAAGAACAGAGGCACTAATCTGTGATCTCAGCAGAGAGCTGCTGACCTGTTGTGTGGGCCCTCAGAACTCCAGTTGTGCTGTTCTATGACCAGCATTTTTGAGGGCATCCTCTGTAGAGAGACATTTTAGATCCTGGGAGGGAGAATGAAGGCAGGTGGGGTATGTTCTTCCCTCTTGCAACAAAGGCTAATCAGCTCATCATTGAGGGGATCATTCTCTCTATCACTTTTCCAGGTACTATTGATCTTTATGTTCAATTTAACCATCAGTACAAGCAACACACTCTTAGTAAATACAGTTCTGTGGACATGATCCAAATCGTTAACATCAGTCTGGTTTCTGGCAGGCATTCATTCCAACCTTTGTGCAGGTTAAAAGAAGTCTTCTTCTGCTTCCTCTTTTTGAAAAGATGTTACCAATAATTATTTTTGCCTTTTGATACAGTGTCATAATTGGGACAATCAGACCCCTTTTTTTTTTACCTTCTCCCCCTACCAAATCCCACACCACATGCTGCCTTTTTGGAAAAAAACAACCCCAAACAACTGCATAAATTTTTCTTGAGTCTGCAGTCTTTAAATTGGAGTCTCTACTTAGCTTGGCCTCGGGTTTAGTTTGCATTTCTTGTTTTGGGAAGTATGCAGATGTAAATGGTACCTGTGTGCAACTCTGCCTTAAATCTGGTTTTGCTTTTCTCCTCTCTTGATTGACTACCCACTGAAAAACTTTGGAGTTGCAGCTTTTCTAAGATTATTTATTTTGCCCTGATGACTGTGAGTGCAAATGCATAGCGATGCTGGGGATATTTGCGTTGTTAACCAGGAAAATCAAGTACAAATATGGCCCAACTTCTTCTCTCTCTGGTGTTTAAATGCAGACTAGATACCTTCCTGGAAAACCCTTATTAGCCATTCCCATGCCATTGGGATCCAGACAGAGATGTTTTATTTGAATTCGTGTGGTCTGTTATTGTAGGTGGTCAGATTATATCATCTAACACTTGCTTTTGTCTTAAAATATACAATAAAGTCTCAGAAGTGATGAATCATTTCATCGTAGGTACCTTGGTCCTGTGCTGCTCCTCTGGAGCACCACTGGACTGGTCACATCTCTTCCTGAAAATAGTCTGTAAGAAGAAAAACAACAACTAGATTTTGGATGCCTGCCTGAAACTGGCAGTTTGGCTTTTACAGAGGAAATGCTACAGACATGAACTGATTGAATCTTCTTCAGGACAGATAAAAGAAACACTGCAGCTTTTTAAAAGCAGCTTGCACAGTTTGCTCATTCACCTTAAATCACTGTGGCCATCTGTAAGGAAAACGTTCAGAGTCAGAACTGTGAACATTAGACTAAATTTTTTTTTTTTTGCTATTTTTCTCTACTTGTATGAAGTAGGTTCTCCCTTAAAATGCTATTAGCACTTACCTCGTGAGAGTTGACTCAAGAAACTCTGCTCTGACTGGCAGGAAAAGGTTACATATTGGAGGGTTGGTGAGTTGTCAAAACACCTAAAGATACTTAAATTGCTTTGAAAGTGGCTGCCAAGTACAACCTCATTTTTAACTTACTGTCCTTATACAAGAATTAAGTTAATGGCATACCTTTCAGGGACAGAGGCTGACAGAGTAGTTCAACTAATGTTAGCTGTATTCATAAATATTTTCAATGAAGTCATGAGAAAGAGCAGTTAGTTTCCAAGCTTTCTATCCCTTTTCCTCGGCTTGAGTACAGTATACTTGATTACCTCTTCTAGTCTGATTTACAGTTGCTTTTTGGAACATTTACTTCCATGACAATAAACGTGTCTGCATTCCTTATATCTGTGATGGAAAACCCATCACACTTTTTCCTAGGAAAAGTGGGCTTTTTAGGCAAGAGTTCTTAACACTTGTTTCCACAGCTTCATAGAACTAGAGCAACTCTGGCACATGGTATCACACTACAGAATATATTCTCTTTATCATTTCTCCTGAAGAAACAGTGCCAGGGGCCCTTCCTGTGAAGATTAGATTGTGCCTCAACATTCAGGACCATCAGAGCTGAAGTCTCGGTTAATGACATTCTGACAGAGACAAACAATTCTTTGTGAGAAAGAGGACTAGATAAAAACACTGTTTTGAAGGAGTGCTGAAAAAAATGCTCATTTCTGAATGTACATTGGAAGGACTGATGCCCAGTTTGTCAATACACCCAAGCAAATTCTGACGGAGAAGCCATATACTATTGCTTTGTACAACACAGCTCAGCATCTTCTAGGTCACAATGAGAAGATCCTTTCTTAGGGGGAAAAAAAAAACCCTGGAACTTAAAATTTACAACAGTAAGTAAAAGGTGCCTTCATATATAAGAAGTAATGAGGGAAAGAGATCAGCAGAGTTCTTAGTGAAAAAAAAATTAGTATAATGAAAGATAAATAATAGGAGCCTCTTACTTCTAGATGAAATTATTTCAGAGATAGTGACAATATTAACTAAATAAATCAGATGGGAAAAAAGCCATTTTATTAAGTTTCAAATATGTAAACTGAGAAAAATGCAGTCCTATTACTGTAATTGTTTTTATTAAGGTAAGTGAACCACTTTTATTCAGTAGAGCACTTTGTAGAAAGCTGTTATATGCAAGTTAGAACTAACTTATATTTTAGACTCTAAATTTAGAGTTGTATATAAATTTCTATCAGGTAGTGTTTTTTTATTGGTAAATCCCTGGGTTAAATGGTAATTTTAGATTAGCTAGAATGAAAGTAATGCTGAAATAGTTCTGGAATAAGACTTTTTTTACCCACTAAATATAGTTCTGCCATAACAGGAGACAAGGATTCCTAAGCAATTTTCAAATAAAGCAGAGAAATTGAGATGGTGATGAGCACCTGTAAAGTTAGTTTGTCCACATGTGATCTCAGGGTTTTCAACTGTACCATGTGCCTGCACCCTAAAATCCTACATAAGAGCCACTGTAACAATCTGGGCAGGCCGGGCAGCCCTGCTCAGCTGCTGGACCAAACCTTCTGAGTTCTGGTGTACTGACTCAGAAATCTGGCAACTGATAACTTATGTTTTGGGATGAAATGAGGGAAAAAAATATGCTATGGTTGAAGAGTTATGTCTTGGTTTACGTCTTTGTCACTGATGTTTGGCTGTAATTTTTTATGGCAGTGGACTAGCTTCAGCTGAGAAGCAGAAAATTCCTTCCCTACTACAGAATGTCCTAGCAGAAAATTACTGCAGAGGAGCCACAGAGGAAGTGTGGCTTTTGGTTTTGAGGTGAATGTCATCCTTTCAAGGGTATTTTAAAATATTAAAAATGGAGGAAAAAAAAAAAAAAGGGAGGGGCAGTACCATGTGTACCTGCACAGATATGGCTAGATCAGGCAGAGGTGTACAGTGATTGGTATCTTCCCAGGGGGCAAAATCGCCTGTGCTGTTTTACAGGTGTAGCTACAACAGCTGGAAGTTCTTTAGTATTCTGTAGCATCCTGTGGCCTTTCAAAGGACAGGAGTTTCTGAGGACTTTTTTGGAAGAAGGTGGGAAAACCATTATGTTTTGGTTTTGCTCTGCCTGAGAAGTCAAAGTAGATCAAATAACTCCATTATGCAAACAACTAACGGATGCATTATTCATCTTTGTTTCTCCCAGTTCATGCATTTTGTATATGATCTATTTCCTTCCATTTAATGAAGAAGATAAAACCCCCTTGGTCCTGCACTAAGTAGCTCTTTTTTTCTTCTTTTTTTCCCCCCTTTTTATTTTAACAATGTTCTTGCCAGTGCTGTCTGGTAAGAAGTCAAATCAGGGTCAGGGTGGCCTGTTTGCCCCAAGTGAAAAGGCTGGACCTACTTTTAATCCAGAACTTCAGCAGTGGACACAATATTTGAGATTTGTTTTACTGCTACAGTTGGTAATGGATGCATAATTGCGTGCCTGGATGGAATGAGAAACACTTGATTCGAGAATAAGGCATTCTAAGAAAGAGCCCAACTAAACTACTGTGTAGCAGGGAGCATATCTTTCTGCTTGTTTCACACTTCACTCTTACCTTGACGGGAGGAATTATAGATTAATTCTTGAAGATTAATACTGATCGGCTGAAAAAGGGTTACATTTTCCCCTTGCTTACACAGGGTTTACTTGAATGTGACTGCACAGATTCCAGGGAACTGCTTCCTAGTTAGGCTGTGAATTCATCACCAAGCCTTGTGTTTCTGAGCAATTTCAGCCTGAGGCATTGCTCTGGCAACTGGCATGTGTAAGGTGTTTAGTTTCCCCAAAAGTCTCACAACATGACTCAGAGGTTTTTAACATTATTACTCCTTCCCTTCCTTGCTGTTTTAATTTGTGCCTATTACCTAATTTCTGTGTTTGTGATTTTTTTGCGTATTTTCTACACTCTAACTTCTACCTGTCTAGACTCAAGATCTCAAAATTAATCTGTTCTCTGGCTTCTTTATATGAGACAAAATCAGGTTTATGTTTGTCCAGCCATGTTAGTGTATTGTATAGATACCAAGGATCGAATTCAGAAATAAGAATTAAATTCATTTATCCACCTGAAACTAAGTTACTTTGTCTTTAAGGAACTGGAGGAGCATCTCTCTCTGAGGTTGTGTGTGTATTACTGCTAAAATTAGGGGGAAAGATTTCCTGAACTTTCTTCACATCCAGGTCTATTGCAGGACCAAACTTTCAAATAGTTTGAACAATACAGTGCTGTTTAACACCAAGTATTAACTGCAGGTATGTATCTTAACAATTTCCAGTCCAGTGTTTTAATGTCCCACGTGTTGTTTTGAACTTGCTTTTCCCACGGATTTTTATGCACTTTGCCTGCAGTATTTGTCAATTAATCAGTAGGTAGCAATACCATTAATGAAAGATAAGCAAACTGATATGTACACATAGTCTGTGAAGAGGCTACCAGGGCTTACCCTGTATGGTTGACTGTACCAAGATGGAATTTTCATTTATGAACCTTTACTGTAATTAAATTACTTTTTTTTTAAATTTTTTTTTTTTTTAGTTTGTGTATTCCCACCAGAAAATAAGAAAAGGAGGTCAGAAAGCATGACTATAAATACACAAACTGTTTTTGGAAGCGGAGCTCATCTCTTAGGGACTTTGAAAGTTCATTTCCTTTGTGACAGGTGCTGAGCAGTCTAAATATTCTTTTCCTAAGAATGTAGTGAAAAATTAAGGAATTGCTTTTCTTAGGAATTTAATTACAATTATCTGTGTTGTCTGTAGTGGCTGCAGGGTAGTTAGACCTTAATGATCTTATTTTAAAAAATCCCACAATGTTAGGAAAAAAGGCTTGAAAGCCTTGTTTCAGTATAACAGTGCAAACAACAATACGAGAATCGGCAATAAAGGAGCCAACAATTAAGTTGGCTTTCACCCTCAAATGAAGACTCTGACCCTGAATCTTTTCTCAGATTGGTTTAAGGTCTTAGATCGGACTTCTCTGCCCAGAGAAGTTGTGGATGTCCCATCCCTGGAAATGTTCAAGGCCAGGCTGAATGAGGCTCTGATCAACCTGGTCTAGTAAAAGGTGTCCCTGCCTCTGGCAGCAGGGTTGGAACTAGATGATCTTTAAGGTTCCTTCCAGCTCAAAGCTGTTCTATGATTTCAAGATCAGGAACATGTTAGGAACAGGACAGAAGGTTAAACCTCAACGGTGTTGAAATGCCACCTTAATTTTCAGTACAAGCTTAAGTGCATTCCTGGTATGAAGTCTGGCTTGGGAGTGACTGAAGAAATGAGGTCAGCACACTGTGAAACTTGTCTTCAATCAGAAAAGTGTGCAAGAGCATCTCTTTGGATTTGTGGGCTACCCATCTTTGTAGTGAATTTTTTATATGCCTCCAGGAGGAGACTTGTAATACTGAAAAGGGTTGTTTGATAAGCAAGGTATTTTCACACTTTAATAAGGATATAAGTGACAAAAGTTGGTCCATAAGACAACTTTCATCTGCCTAGCCCAGTTAGCAACAGTACCAAAAAAAGATAGGTAACAGAAGATTTGGGGCAGTTCACACCAATTCACACAGGTCTTTGTGCTGCCTGGTTAGGAACAGGCAGCTGAGTTGTTCCTGGTCATGCTGAAGACATGATTTCCTGAGTGTTGCATAAATACATACAGGACACCACACCTCATAAGTAATGTCCAAAAAGTATGAACAATATCAAGAGAAAAAAAACCTGAGGAAAATACCGCAATGGATGGCATAGCCTTGTCTGTGGTAATCAAATGGATGTGTCAGCATTTGTCTCGGTAATTGGACACTAAGTAATTTAATTATGTCTGACAGACACAGAGCAAGCCATTTTTATTTGAAGACTGATCAAGGCATATAAAGAATGCTGAGAGTGCTTATATATTATCTAGTGGGCTTGGTGAGACTTCTCAGGAAAGGAAAACCATGTTTAGAGTTTGTTTCATGGTGGGAAGGGACAATAACAGAGTGTTGAGGAAATCAGAGATGGGTTGAGCCCTGTGGATCTCATTTGTTATCTACTGGGAATCTCTTCAGTCTCTCTTCTCTGGCAAAAATTATATTTTCCCTACTGAGTAGAAGTCACATTTTTTGACTTGTCAGCATTGTCACAGTAGTAGAACTGACTATTAGTTTTAATAGACCAGAAAGAAATACTAGAATTTTCTTACTGATGTGGGTCGCTGTCTCTACCATTGCTCAGTAGAAATATGGAAATCTTTTTGTGTACACAGAAAGATGTGTCAGTTGTATCACAGCTTTGTTGCTAGAAGCATGATGAATATAAATTTAATGAAATACAGGACAATTTCCATTGCATTCTCTAAGAAAGAGGCTTATTGCCCTTCTCTACTTTAGTTACACCTCAATTCACAGGCAGCTCTAATGGGTATAGCAAGGTGATATTAGAAAAAAGTGCTTTTTAATGTAAGACTTGCAGAACCCAGGAATCCTGATTTCTTTGTCACGCAATATAGAGTATATTTTAAAACAACAATTTTTATTTAATGAGAAATTACTGAAAGCTATTTTCAAGCAGTTTTTTTTCTTTTATCCTTCCACCTTCAGTCTCACATCTTGGCAGTCTTCAGGTTTCTTAAAATATGGAAACATTTCAGGCTGAACGGTACTTTTTGCAAGGTCTGGTATTAGCTGATTCCAAGGGATTCCTTGGTGAAAAAAGAAAGAAGAATATTTACTGGCTGGTTAACACAGATAAGATCTATTGCCCTCTGCATCCACAGCTTGTTCTGATTAAGATCAGCTGTCTTGCCATTGGATAAATATTCATTTTTCATTAAGGCTTCAAAAGGGCAAGAAAAAGATCTAGTTTTATGTGTGTCTTTTTGGCTTCTAAAATAACTTATTTCTATTTTTTTTTTTTTAATGAATAGTGATGCTGATTTATTTCTTAGGAGGAATGATTCTCATTGTCACCCTAATCACGACTAGCCGTACCTATCATGAACATTAAAAACAGACTTATATTTTTAAGTCAAAAACCCCTAAGGGATTCTGCCATCCATTTTTACTGAAGGAATAGCCGTATTCCATCAATCTGCTGTTACTTTTATTTCAGATTGTTTTTCTCTTGCTCTCAGGAAAATTTTCATAGTTGTGTTCACTGTGTTATCCTTGTAATAGACTGGAGCTGCTCCTTCACAGTCTCCTACCTTTGCAGAACACAAAGACTGTAAGTATTTCAAGGTGAAGCAAACAGAAATCAAAGGCACCAGCTGAATTACTGAGAGAATTAAAAATAATGCAGTGGTAGCAGGCATAGGAACTGAACAAGAAGCATTCTCATCTCATGTTCTTACTGAAAGAGAGCACCCCAGGCTTTTTTTGTTACATCTTTAGTGAAACAGTTCTGTGCAGTAATTTCCTGAGAAAAGAAGCCAAAAACCAAAACCCAGTTCTGCAGCACAGGTTCACAGAATCACAGAATATGCTGAGTTGGAAGGGACCCACAAGGATCATCAAGTCCAGCTTTTTCAGCAAGGAATCCCTTGGAATCAGCTAATACCAGACCTTGCAAAAAGTACCGTTCAGCCTGAAATGTTTCCATATTTTAAGAAACCTGAAGACTGCCAAGATGTGAGACTGAAGGTGGAAGGATAAAAGAAAAAAAACTGCTTGAAAATAGCTTTCAATAATTTCTCATTAAATAAAAGGACCCAAGAGTCTCCCTATGTTCCTGAGAGTAAGATCCCCTTTTGTTTTTAGATTTCAAATGGAAAATGAACTGTTTGGTGGCATGGTACATTTTTCAGCAAAAAGGAGTCTCTTATTCTGTATCTCCTTTACTATTGGCTAACTTCTTCTGCTATAGATATTTGGTGATCAAATGGAGTTTGCCTTGTTTGTGAAAATGTGTTGCAATCTAAACTATTTAGCCTTTTTTTATCATGAAGTAAGTCTTCTTGTAAAACTCGTTATCTGGTGTTCAGTTCATTTTTATGGATCTTTCTCTGGATTTACTCTAGTGTACCACTGATCCATCACAAAATGTATACACCAGGAATGGGCACACATCCCAGAATGTGCTTCACCGTGGCTGAATTCAGACATGATGTAATATCCCTACTTCACTATTTGATATTTTTCCTGGCATTATAGTGAAAGATTATGTTATCTTTTAGTCTTTCAGGTGACTGCAATGTTTACTTTTTGGCTTTTTTACATATTTTGACTTCTAAGTGCATCAAAACTTATGAAAGAAATAATTTTAAAAATTGAGTGGTATCCTTGAATGTAGCCTTTAGTAAAATAGGAAGTGGTTTAAATAAGTTCTGTATGCATTGATCTTTTAATTCAGTTTTTTGCTTCTCTTGAGAAATTAAAATGTGAATTACATGCAAGTATTGTTTTTGTATATCTGTAACCGATACAAAAAAGTAAAAGAAATGGAAATTTGAAGTGAACTGCGCTTGCAGATCCATAATGCTCCGGTATGTAGGTAGGATGCTTCCCTAAGCAGGTGGGTTACTTGAACCAACTGTAATTATTTTTTTTATTGGCCTGTCACTGGTATGTTACTGTACCTTGCAACACTTAAAAAGTATCACTGGAAATAGCAGATGGCATAATACCAAATGATTTTACATAACACCCTTCTGAGGCAATATTCAACAATATTACATGCCTAGGTATCACTTTTCCTTAAAACTTTCCAAATATATTCGGGTTGAACTGGGTGTTGTCATCTGTGATGTGTTACTCAGAGTCACTGTGCCAGCGCTTCATGTCAGGTGTATTGAAGTGAGTCTTGGATAAATTACCTGAAATCAATGAAGTTGCCTTGATGCACTGAGTTTTGAAACTTAAAATAGCTTTGTCAACTTCGGAGTGAGAGGTACCACTGTTTCTGTATCATTTCAGTTAAAAAGTTTCATTTGTCTCTACAGCATGTTTGTAATTATTCATTCAGTTTCAATAAGGTTTCTATAAAGATATTTGGTCATGGCTGAATTTCTTACAGTCGTTTCTTACCAACCACAGGAGGCAACAGGTTGTTTCAAAAGTCTGCCACTTTAACTGGCAAAAGTAACGAACTTATTTACATTTTGAGCTCATGTAACTTCAATTTCTAATAATTGAAATGACTCAGGCCATTTTGTTGGATAAAGGCAACCAGTAATAAAAGTCTGTCTGGCAGGAAAGTATTTCTGAAAATAATTGATTGTTATTTTATTTTTTAATAAATTAGATTATCATTCTCTTCCAACCTTTAACTCATTCCTGTAGCTGTTTTTGACTTCTTCATTTTATTTGTTCTTATCTTTTCTGAAATTTGGATGCTAAGACAAGATGCTGCCTTTTAATTATGGCTTCATGAATGCCACAATATGATATTAATGTCGTCTCTTCACTCTTGCAGTATTCCTGTCTTGATGTATGTCAGGATTAACTCTGCTGACATAGCAGTCAAAAGTAATTGGTGATGATTTTTGATCACTGATTTCTAATCATTTAAAAGTCCTTCTGAGTTTCCTTTTGCTGATTTCAAGTTCAGTGGTTAGCAGATTCCTGTGGATTTTCTGAATATGTGAACTTTAATCATGTTCTGTGTAACTGCTTTCTCTGACACTGTCTTTCATCTGCTTTAGCTCCTTGCTCCTTTAGGTGTAAAATTCAGATGGCATGGTCTGTGAACCTCCTTAACTGTCTATGAAATTCCTATTTTTCCTATGTAGTCTTGGTAGCACTTGTTCTTGATTATACCTCCCTTTTAAACAGTGGTTTTCCAAGTTTGATTCTGCATTTCCTAGAACATCAGGAAGAGTTTCCCATATGTTCCTCTTTCATTAAAGCTTTTTTACATTTCCTACTTGGGGAAGAAGGTGACTGAGTTTATTAATTCAAATTAGGTATCCTCAGCATATAGCTGAGTTACCTGCCCATCTTTCGTTTAAATATCAAAAGACTTGAGTAACCCTACCCAGACTGCTGGCCCTAGATTTCTTGCTTCTAGGAGTTAATGCTTGTTGTTACTCAGAACTGAAGATTTTTGAATCATTATTTTGGGTAAAATTTTGTTCTGCTTATAAAGGTGGGAAATGTTTGCGGACGTCTCTGTAGCAGAAGGGCAGTGTAGCCTGTTGGACATACACTCTTTCCTTTGTATTTTCAGCCATAGCCTGGCAGCACCAGCAGCCAGGGCACAGATGAAGCTTCATGTCTGTAGTAGCTACATAACATGTCTAGACATCCCTGTCTGGCTAGGACACTTCTGAAAATGGAATGTCCTGGCATCCTAATGGATATCGTCAGGGTGGTTTTGTGCTGTTTCTCAGGGCATGAGATTTTCTTTCTGCAGACTATTCTCCCCAGTACCCTCCCTCTAGCTGCAGCTGTCGGAATTTAGTGGTTTCTGGGACTTGGATGTGAAATGTAATCACTGCATTGGGTTATGGAACCTGACTCGGAGCAGGTCCCTGTCACATGTACTAAGTGGCCAAAAGGAGTACAGGGAAAAAGTTTACAAAAATCACAAACAGGAAAAGAAAGAGCACATGTATTTAGTAAGGGGAAAAATGACTTTGTATTCCTGAGGTTATTCATTGAACACTTGAATTGCCTCTAAATATTAGCTGTTGCTGTTCATTATAAATCTTTCTTGATAAAACTGATTATTGCATGTTCTGTGGCCTTTTAAAATTGACAGCATTTAATTTTGAAAACCTACAAATTAATAAGGTCCAGCCAAATGAATGAGTCATTAAAGAGATGCAGTGTGCTGTTCCTGTCTGCTCTGTAGCTGCATCATCACCCTCTTCTTCTGTGCTAGAGACACCCATAGGCACTTTTTCTTCAGTCAGTAATTTAGAGCATAGAGATCACAGCAAGTGGTTGAAACTCCCATCAGCTTGAACCATTTAAGATAGCAGTGGGAACGATTTGCAAGCTGGGTAGGACTAAATCTTTTCTAATGACTTTTCTAGATGTCTTTGCCCACACTCCAAACAGAGTAGTTTGATCTCCGTTATCTTGAAGATGCTGACTGGGCTGCTCTTGTCATGCAAAATAAAATGCTTCTCTTTCTTCTCTGTAATACAGTTAAATATTTCCAGAAGGCTAACCTGGTGGGTCCAAATAAATCGTGTCATAAGCATTAAGTGAAGACTATATGAAAAATGGTGAATCCTTTACAAAGTTAGGATAGTTCTTCATCCTATGTAACTGTTAGCCTGGGAGAAGCAGATCTGCCTCTGTTATCACAGAAGGGGTAGGTCTTTGATCTTTCAAAAGCATTCTTAGCTTTTTCAACCAAGTTCTGAGAGTTTACTCTGTTAATGTATTGTGTAATATATTTTGCTTTTAATTAGTGACCATTGCCTATGTAGAACCAGCATTTTCTGGGAAATGGATGTTTTCTATGACTGTATTTTTTGGTTATGTCTGGAAACTTGCTCCTTGATATTTTTAGCCTTTTCTTGTCTCTGCACATTTCTAATTTTTGCTCTATTTTCTTGCTTGTATCTGAACAGTTTTGTTATTTCCTGCTGGCTGATGGCTTCTAGTAGGAATGGCTGCTGCTGTAGTAATGGGTTTTGATAGGCACATTTCAAAACTTCAGGAAAGAAAATATGATCTACTTAGGCTGTCTCTAACGTAACAGAAGAAAGATAATTCTGTAGGACAAATGAAAGGTCTTTGGTCTTGTGAAATTTTGTTTCTGTTCTTCTGGAGAAGTTTTCCTAGAACTGGTGCTCTGCTATGCTGAGAACAACAAAACCACTAAATTTATTTATTAATATCCATGTCTGTGATTTCTCTGTGAAAATCGACACACACAAAATCCTTCAAGGTTGATCAGAGTTCAGTGCTGACTTGACTGGGGTAAAATATCTCAGTTCCTCCCCCCTGCTTGGTATAGTACATCTTGTGGGGAAAAAGTAGTTTTCTTCTGCCTCCAGCTGTGTTATAAAAAACTGTGAATTGTCCCTCCCTGTTCACTTGCTTGGTGTCTGTCATTTTGAAAATGTCAGTAATACCTCTAGTAAAACAGGTCTTTGCCAAGGTGGAGAGTCAATGAAAACACTACTTGGAATACATGTCTGGTATGGTAAACACCAGCAGAACCCACTGGATAATGTTTGAAGAGCAGAATGCACAATTTGTCATCAAGCATCATTCCCAAATTTAATAAGCTACTAAAAAAGTAAACAGACAGTAATTGAAACGAAGTCAAAAGGGAATAAAATAAGAATGAAAAATCTAAAGTTGTTGTTGTTACAAATGTCTGGTTATTTTTATTTCCTACTTAAGCATTAAATTGAATTTCATGTCGATGAAACACAGTGTGAGATGCTCAAGAAATAAACAGCCAAGTGAGATAGTGAGAGGAAAAGGAAGAGATCTTGGACTCCCTGGTGAACATATCTCTGTTCTTGTTTTGTGTTAGTAAAAACAGCACGATTTTTCATTAAATGGATAGAGTATTGAAAATTGTCTTTGGAATGTGCCTGATTTTGACTGAGGGCTGTCTTTAAAACAGTGGATGTGAAAAGGCATGACTCTGTGTGTGTATATGTGTGTACATAACATAGCTGTTGAAGATTTGCATTTTATTTTGGAGAAACAAAAGAAAGGTTAACAGAAAAGGACATTTATTCCTTTCACCAAATAACAAAACGGACAAATACAAAACCATTAAGATTTAAAACATGATATGCAGCAAAATCAAAGTGGAGCTTTCTTTTTAAAATAGCTGAATATCTCTTAATTTTTAAAAGATTTTTTATAAACAGTTCTGTACAGTATGGACTGGGAGTCTACAAGATATTTTGTGTATGGTGTGTAAGAAGTGCAGGGCTGCACTCCTTGTTGGAATGGGGGAGGAATGCTTCTGGTGGCTGACATCTGCCTCCAAGCCCAAAGTGTGCTGTTCCCAGTGCCACCAGACAGGCTGTGCCTTTCTTGGGCTCTGCTCAGCTCTGCTCCCCATGTATTCATAGCAGTGGTTACTTTTAAGCAGAATCTACTGTCTCCCAGGATGATATGACATTACTGGGAGCCTGTGGTGACAAAAGCTCTGCAATTTTTTTTCTTGTTGTAGGTTATTTTTTAATTACTTTCAGCTCCCTTCCTTGGGATTAGCTCTATATTAGTTAAATTTCCTTAGTCCATGCTTATTGACCCTCACATATTTATTTAATTGCCTGCCATGTTCACCTGAGAAATGCAGTTGGAAGGAGTTTTCTGTGAAAATATGTTGAGCATTTCTGTTTATCTTGGGAATATTCTTTCAGCATTTATGTAAAATTCTTGTTAAGTGGCTGGATATAAATACACACTGGAGCATGCACATAACTCCTTTGAATGTGAGTAATTTTATTGATTTGTCTGTTAAGTGTATTTAATTTTGCCTCCCATCACTCCCAAAGAGGCTGAGAGACCCAGAAACAATTCAGGTTCCTCTCTGGCTGTGATACTTGTGGCAGTGATTTGACTTTCTTACAAGAGCCCAGGGAGGCAGAACCCTGCAATCTCTGCTACTGACTACAATTACAGCCACGAGCTTTAATTGTTTGCTGTAGCCTCTGGATACTGTTCTGTCCCAGGGAAGAGAGGTCTATTTTTTCAGGTTGTTAGGAGAACACCATCCTTCATTGTCCTTCTCTTCCAACACTGGTTTGTTATTGTATACGATAAGATCTGTTTTATTTTTTTTAGTCCTTCCCCCACAAGTGGAGAATAAGTACCAGAGATACTTTTCTCTTTCACAATAGTGACAGTGTGGGAAGGAAGATACCAAATGCATCAAGTAGGTGACAAAAAGAAGAGAGGATTCCTTTGTTTGCTGAATAGTTCTGCACTGACATTCCTTGACAGGAAGCACTGTGGAGGCTAAAAGTTCGCGTATGTTCAAAAACTGTCTGGACACATGAAAGGAAGCAAAATCAAATGGGGATTAAATCAAATGGAGATTATGAAATTCAGCAATACTGCATCTTCCCCCTGAGCTGGAAGTTGGGAGAGCGTTGCAGAGGAGTATCACTGTATATTATTCCACTCCATATGGGCTTTTCTACATTTCCTCCTAGCCATGGTACCAGACCGGATGCTGAGCATCTTGTTGGTCTGATTTAATGTGGCTGTCCTGCCCTCTTGACAATTGTCTTTAAAGGATGCTCATAATAAGAACACCAGATGAGGTCTCTGGCTGTATGGAACAGAAAGTAGAAGAATTGTTGGTACTGTGTAGCTTTCTGGCTTTATGGTGAATGGGAAGGGTTAAACACAGTAGCAAATTTCTCTCTTTTGCTTAATTTTCTGAGGTCTCCCCTTGTTCTCTATCACCATACCTTACTGAGTCCTAAATCTATGTTGGTTTTTTTTTAAAAGATCCTCTTAAAAGCAAATTTGGACAGGACACACACAACTGTACAGTGATCTCTTAGAGGCCGAAACATTATAAAAATTCATGTTAAAATTGAAAATCTACACTACAAATCACACAAAAATACATGGGTAGATTAAGAAATTTTATCCTGCTGAGTATGGTTACATTTTATTTTTCTGCTAAGTCTACTGCATATGTGATTATCTTTTGATTCCTGATGGCTAATAGCTTCTTGAGTTCTGCTACAGTCAACTTGTGGTGTCCCTCAAGCCAGGAGTGGTTCCTAATGTGTGTCTGGCCCATTGATCTGCTCATCTGGGGCTGTGCTGCAGGTGATACGGGCTCTTTCGTACAACCCTGGGTTTTCAGGATGAAAAAAGGAGTAGATGACCATTTCGTGTTTTCCCTGCAGTTTTTTTGAGCTGCCTGTCCTGAGCTCATGACTCCTACCAACAAGGGGCTTACTAACTTGTCTGCAGCACTCACTGTATGCAGGTACTCTCTTGCTGGAGCGGAGCAGCACCTCTGCCTGATGCAGCTTTCCATGGCGAGGTGTGAGCTTGCTCTTGTCTTTTAGCCTCTACGACTTCAGGACCATTAAGCCATGAACATGATCCAACAGCAGAGTTCCCTCACTGATGCAGCACCTCCAAGAGCCCCCAGGTTCAGCTTTGCTCCCCAGCATCTTGGTTTGTAGCTCTTTTCTTACCTCGTACACCTCCCATTGTATCACATCAGGGAGTTGCTACTTTTCACACTCCACGTGCATATCTGTGCCCAGTGCAAAAATATGCCAAATGTGCCACTTTTATTCCTTCATGTTTTGTGTACACCTAAAGTCTGTAACTGTTTCAAATTATTATGGTATGCAAAAAATATATACTGTCATTCCAGATCTAGTTATTTTCAGTTAAAGCAACAAGTAAAGCAATTTAATTGAAAGCATTCTATTTTTTTAGCTTTGCTAGTTTTACCTGCTTACTCAACCCTGTTTCTACTACTGGGATTATCATTGTTATTTTAACTCATCTACAGGTTTGTGCAATTAGTATAGTCCCTCCTCAGTGTAAAGCAGTTTTGCCTGTTGGCATGTGCACTGTATGTTATTTCAATGTATGCAATATCAAGCTGTCTGAGATCTTGCTGAGCTGTCATAATAACACAGCCAAAAACCCCACTGCCTGATATCCATATGCTCAACTGGCAACGCCCCTCTGTCACTTGAAGTGGTTTCTTTGGATGAAAGTGGTCAAGAGATCATAAGACCTTTGATGATCCTTGCAGTAATATCAAAGTGGTGACAAATCCTTTCTCTGGTATGGAAAGCTACTCTGGGTTCTCCTATAATCTTGGGTTTGCACTATGTTTGAAAGGAGACTTGAACATGGTTTCTCACAGAAGTTTGGATTGGACAGTAGCACTACTAAATTCAGAATATCATCCTACAGCACCAGTGGAACAAGGTAAGATTGTTAAAATCAAGGTATTAAAAAAAAATTCTTTTTTTTTTTTTTAAATCTCAGTGTAGGTACTGAAAAAATAGAGACTTCAAATTTCATGTGTAGTGGGATCACTGGAAGATTGCTACAACTTCTGTATTGTTTCTATGAATTTTTAGAAGAGGTTCTAATCTTTTTTTGGTCAATTTTGAGAATCCTTTAGAGTGAGACAGAAAGTAGGACAATTCTATTTAACTCCACGGATTTAAATTTCCTCTAGATTAGGCCTGAATAGAGCCTTATTTTTATCCCCTTTTGCTACCACTGGAGTGTGATATCACAGAAGGACTGAGTGTGGTCCCTGTTTACTTCCCTTGGTCAAATTTAGCCTTAATGATAATTTTTTCATTACAGTGTTTACTGCAGTGTAAAAAGCAATGAGACAAGGAATATACTGCAGTTGGTTACAAAGTGCTTTATGGTGCTGCTACAGACAGAGCTTTTAGGGTGTACTTGGAAATTCTTATGTAACCTTCTATCATTTGTGCCTTTGCCAGAGTATTTACTTTGAATTGTGAGATGTGACCTTTTGATACCTGCTTTTAATCTTGCCTCCTCCCAGTTCAGATATAACTTAAGGATCCAGTATGTAACAATTTTTAAAAATAATTAAAGGAGAAGGTTAATGCTTCATAGCCTTTGAAATGTTTTTGAGCTATTCTTGGCTAGTACAAGGATCTGATTTCTATTTCTGGCTGCACTTGAATTATTGGTTGCTAATATTGCATCCAAATTGAAATAAGGGGAAAGGAAAGTAAAAATGTTATAAAAATGAAGTTATGGGATTTTAATGTCTGCTATTGTGCCACTTGCCAGGAATAGAATAAAATGCTTTCTACCACTTGGTAATTGAGAATTGCTGTGTTCCATTAGCACAGGCAGTGTTCTGCTGCTGCTGGCCCATGAGATATTAACTTTCCCAGCCTTGAACGATTTTCTGTGGGGAGCTGTGGAAATTTGAGTTCACCGAATCTTGCAGTGTAACATTTAATCTTTGAGTTCTTCAAAGACATAAAAGTAATATGGTAGAGATTAGAAAATCACTTAGTATTCCTCTGTCTCAAAATAATTGCAGGTTAATAATTATAAAAATGAATGTATTAATGTTATTGAAGGAAAATATTGGTGGGTTTTATTTTCTTTCTCCCATACAATCTAAACGTGATTATTAATTTACTTTAGGGCTATGGTTTGTGCATACATGAAATGTTTCCTAATTTTGGACTTGGATTAAACTAAAACTGAGAAGCATGTTCCCATCCGAGAATAATGGGAGTTGGAATCAGTCAGGACCTGGTAACTTGATGAAGTGTGCCACCTTGAAATTGTTTTGGATGGAGACCAGTCTGTAAAGTGAAACATTAATTTGGAATTTCTAGGACACATCAAATCACATATCATGGCCTCAGCTGTGGCTCACCAATTTCAAAGCCACAAAGAGAACATACAAATAACTGGTCTGATCAGCTGCATAATTCAAAGCACAAAATGTCACTCAGTAATTCCTGCTGCAGAGGAAATTCACCTATTCTAAGATGTAACTCAGTATCTTTGAGAGAAACCTACCATCTGAAATTAAAGACTAATCGTCGAGAAATTCGTTAGTTCCTTTGGTAATTGCTTTGTTACTCATGGCTCTGACTGGCTCATACTCTGCTCTTGGGCTGAACGATGGAGTTATTTGAGTGGATTAAATTTATGCTAATCCTGTCCTTTCTCCATTTCTGCCTTTCTCTGAGTGCAGTTTTTTCAAACTAATTCTCAACTTGGTGAAAAAGTGCACCATGATGTGAAATGACTAAATTATAGTAGACTGAAGAGCAGCAGGAAATAAAATTACCAGAGAAATGACAATGAAAGGAGACAATATCAACCATGGAAACCTCATCCTGTAATATAGTGAATATTGCAGCTTCTTTGCCAATGGGCAGAAGTGGTGAGATAATTATGTAGTAGTGTTGAAATCACCAAAGTTGTTTAAGTTTGATTGAGAACAGAATTTGGCCACTTATGATCCATTTTTAGCATATTACTCATATAAAAACACAAAGATGGGTTTAGTTTTCTGAACAGATGTCCTTAATGTTTATTTGAGCAGTCCCATCCAAGTATTCTGGAA
Source organism: Edolisoma coerulescens (assembly GCA_013397115.1). NCBI lineage: Eukaryota > Metazoa > Chordata > Aves > Passeriformes > Campephagidae > Edolisoma > Edolisoma coerulescens. The sequence goes on along the minus strand of VWZW01004266.1, from coordinate 196,932 downwards.
CTTCTGCTCATCATGCAGGGTATTTCTTGAAGCTCTATTTGCAAAACTCTTGTATATGGAGAAGGATGTTAGGTCTTGCAATGCAAGTGTGAATTTAAGGCTGCACAACCAACCTATATTTTGAGCTGGGAATTGTGGACAACGTGATAGGAAGTTATCTTGCTTATCTCTTTATTGATTCAGGAAGGCTTAGCAAGGCAGGATTTTGAAAGACACATCTCTGACATTTGAATTTAGCAGGATTCTTCCTTGTCTGCTGTGCTCAGTTATTTTTACTTTCTCACTAATTCTCACCTGACTTTTTGGTAACTCTTCTGTTAACAAACTGTTAATTTCTGGATACTGAGCTCAAGAATGTTTTGCAATAGAAAATACTTTGGGAGGGCTTGTTTTTCCTAGTGTTACCCATCTCTCTTACACTTCTCTCTCTGTGAAAATCTGATTACAAATGAACGATCATGTTGTAATTCCAGCCTGCAGTATGGTGACACCGTTTTTGGTACAGCCAACTACTTTGTCAGAACTAATAAACTGTAAAGTGGTTTTATAGAGATAATTTCTGAATACGACGTACTGCAGGTTTCCATAGGTTCTTCGAGTTGCAGTGCAGCCCGCCATCTAGGATGTTGAAAGATATATTCAAATATGTTCCTTTATCCATGTAACTTTACATTATGTTTCAGCCGGCTGTGTAAACAAGAAAAATCACAATGTAATCTAATTCTGCATGTTTCTGTAGTAAGGAAAATTTTATAAAAATTATTACTTTTAATTTTCTTCAGAATGTATTTACAGTTATCTATATGTTATGTAGACAACTGTTGTACATACTGTTGTATTTTGAGCTGTGTACTTAAGCAGTGAAAGCGGAACCATTTTCTTTTATTTCCAATTTAACAAGACACTGCACTAGTACCTTAAGGTGTAGACAGATGTCTCTAACAGTATTTATTTATATTCAAACATAATGCCAACAGTTGTGAGTTTAGTTTTGCCAGCAATGTTGTTTTGGAGAATTTAGGTGAGTTATCCTGATCTCTGAATGCAAAGGGGGATCTTTAGCATCCATGTGCTCAGCAGCCAGGGATAGGCAGAAGGGACTTAGTTTTATCCTCTTATGAAGGCTATAAATAGCTTTATAATTAAAACATACAGCCTTTGTGAGTTGAAGTTCGGAAGTAATTTTGCTGTTGAATAGTACTGATGCCTTATCATTAGATACATGGTCTGCTAATTATGTCTGATTTGGGCTGTGCCTGGAGTCTCCTGTAAGTGAGGACTATGAATTTTGGCCTTGGTTTCATGAAGGTTGTGGATTAATAGAGGCATTAGCACTGCTGTGCAGCAGCTCCCATTTCTGTTGTTGATGTAACTCAGGATCTTATCAATTGCCTGCAGAAGCAGCTTGTAAAGGTGGGGTGTGATACAGGGGAGAATAAGTGTCCTCACTGTTCACTCAGCATCTTTGAGTGAGTTTTTCCTGAGGGAATGACAAGAGTTAAGGAAAGAGCAAAGTTTCTTACACTGAGAGACAGGAGAGCTCACAGATTGAGCCAAGAGGATGGACAAGCTTGAACCTAATCCACATTTTAGCTCCTGGAGTTGCTGAAGTTCTGTTTATCGGTTCTCCTTAAGAATAGTTGTGTATTTGCCAAGGCATAAGTGTATTTTCTAAGCTACAGTGACTTCATTTTTTTCACATCCCAGCCTTACTTTGCAATAGCTCCTGAAGTCTCATGAAAATTATTCTGCCTAGTGGGAGAAATAATAGCAGGGAGACATGCAGTGACATTGAAGATGCTTAAATATAAAAGAGCACCCAAAATAGGGACGAGCCGCTCTGGCTCAGGAAACTTGTGCTTTCTTGGAGCAGGCTGGAGTTCAGTCCTGGCTGTGCTGCCTGACTGCTCTGCAGAGAGCATGGGCAGGCGGCTCTGCCTCTGCTACTGTTTGAATATTTTCCACATGGTTTGCACACTGGCTGAGAGCAGCACCATTGCAACCTTCTTCGGCCTGCCCCTATCACACTGACTTTGACTTTGCACTACAGTCAGGGAGCTAGGGATTAATGAAAAAAAAAAAAAGTTTGCAAGTCTTAAGGAGTTAGCATGCAAACCTGGGTGGACGTGTTGGTCCAAACCGGAGCTCTGTGCTGCTGCAGCACCACAGGTCCCAGCGTGCCAGCCAGCCTGTTTAAAGATGGTATCTCTGTGCTGCACTGCGTCCTGCAGCATCAACACACCCACTGTCTCCCGCTGTTTGATTCCTCCTGTGCTCAGGGAAATCAGACTTTTATAAATACAAACACAGTTGTGTCAGAGGATTTTGTGGATCTCTAATCAATTGCTTCTCTTTCTGCAGGCAGCCCTCAAGCCACTGATTCTAATAGTGTGTGTCAGAAAAAGTAGCAGTATCATGCAGTCACGTATATACACACAGATTAGCAAGTCAGTTTGTACTTCTGTTTTATGCTTTTTCTTCTAAGATGCCTTTACTTGCTGCTTCAAGATAAGTGCTCTGTGGTGTGACCTCAAGCTTGTTTCTAAGAGGTAACGAAAGAATATGGAAAGCTGAGAGAACTGAAGGGCAATACGTCTGCGTCAACTGAAGTAGAAAATCTACAAGAAGATGGTACGAAAATTTCTGTTAGCCAGTGGAAATTTTGCTGATTCATGCCTGCCACAGATCTCCTAATGAAGAAGAGTCAGGGTGACAGATCAAATGTTTTGGCTGTGCAGAGGGATTAGGGGGCTCAGCTTCCTCCACATGACCTGCTTCTGGAGAGAGCTGGCACTTGGAGTGTTTGTTAACAGGGCCTTTTCAAGTGTTTTGAGCTGAGGCATCCTAGATTCAGAACATATACAAGAGCAGGCTGCTGTAGAAAATGTTACCAAGATCTACAGATACCTTTGAGGTAGTAATAGAAATGTCAGAGGGGAGCATTACTCCACCTGCATCCATAGGAAGACAAACAATTACCTAAGTTTAAGATCAGGGAAATTGCAGGCTGTGGCAGATGTTTCCTAGCAAACCCATGTATGGTAGATTGAAACTCTGCTACCCCCATCCTTCTGTCTGTCCCTGCTGCCAGAGACTTACAGCCCTGCCACAGGGTGCTGCCAAGAGATTGTGGGCAGGTACATTACCTGCATCAATTTTCCATCCTGAGCTTTAATGCAAACCCACCTTTACCAGCTGATGATGATACGGCCATCAGTAATTCAGATGTGTCTGAGGCAGAATAAACAGCCAGGGCAGCAGTGTCCTCAGCAGTGGCAGCTGGGGCCAGCCCTGCAGACTGTCAGGCTGAATACTCAAGATGATTAACAACAGGTAGATTCTCCAGGGAACATCTGTGAAACCTGTCTGTTTAGCATGCTTATGTGCCTCCTTTTCTTGTGAAGTATCTGAACACTGTCAGCCTTCAGAACAGCCCTCTGTGTGACTGCCCGTGCTTTAGGCGTGTGCTGTAAGTTGTGCCTTCAAATGGGGATGTGGTCTCAGACAAATGTCAAAATTCTGTTGGGGTAACAGACTGCTGCTTTTTATTTGAGGCACTGTAACTATCAACTGGATAGACTCACAGAGTGATTCAGACTGGAAGGCCCCCAGGAGTTCATTTAAATATTCCCAGTCTTCCCGAGTAAAATGTATTCACTTTAGCCTTTTTGCTGAGGTTTTAAGTGAAGCTGCACCACTTTGTAACTTTAAGTCAAATATGGGGAATTGAAACATAAAAAGAAATTTAGGGGAATGGGAAGCAGATTGAAGAGAAGGTATTTAGAGACGGTCATTGATTAGTCTAGTCCATGAGAAGGTGTGCTTAAAGGACATTGTCAGAACAGCCATGGGTAAGGTGGTCAATTTGAAGGAAGAAAAATCAGATTTCTAGTGCCAAATCTGGCAGCAAGGGCTGAATCTTGAAGAATAAAGTGACCTAACACTGGAAGCACTCAAAGGGCAGTTTCATCAACAGCAGTGCACACCCTGTGGGCAGCAGTGAAAAAATGAATGAGACCATCTTCACATTGTTTTGAAAAGGAAACTGTTATGCGTTGTGGTTCTCATAGTCCAGACCACGTGTGATCCACAGATGGGAATTAGCATGACTTCTGCCGTCACATTAGGGTTGTGACTTTAGATCTTTGCACAGTTTCTGATAAGCAGACTTATAATTTCTATCTTATGTATAAATTATCATAAGCAGACTTGTAAGTTCATGCTGTTTGTTTCAGATTATCCTCTGTGATATTTTTACTACCATCGTGTGAAGCCTGGTGAATAAATGCCTAATCATGTTTATATCTAAAAGCATTGAGATCTGTTATTCAACATGTCATATTTATCCACTTCTGCTGACAGCTTTAATGAACTGCAGGTCTTAGAAGTTTTCTTTACTGCATGGTCACTCATGAAATCATTATCGAAGGGCACGAGGAGTCAGGCAACCAAGCACTTCAACAGAAAACCTAACTCCATTTAATTTTCCGTAACAAGAAAAGAAGGATGCTATGTCTTAAATGGAAGATCTAATAATGACAATATGACAAGTCACTGTGTAAATGGTGGGTTTCTTTTCTTTCAATAATATGTATGTTGTCCCTTTACTTTTTGATGATATAATTCCACATCACTCCTTGCTTCTCCCCTCCCCTTGACTCAATCTGCCCCTATGGGAAGCTCCTCTCTAAGTTATATGTTTGGAAAAGTAGGACAATTTCAATTCTTCCTCCCAGAAAGGTGCCTTCTTCTCAGGCTTCTGAGTCATCATGGCTGTGACTCACATGGCTTGCTTTCATGAAGATGAGTCACTCCAAATTTTCTGGCGTTAAGACTGTCCTACTCTCTATCAGCGTGTTATCTGCTGTGCACTGGAAATGTTCTGAAGCACAGAGTTTTAAGTAAGCAATAGTGAGGGGTAACAAATGAGAGGGAAGGTCTTCAAGTGATAGTTTGATTTATCTTCTTGGGGGAGATGGGAAGTGGAAGAAGATGATGGCAATGAAGTATAGATTGTTCTGGTGACATTAGCTGATGTTCTTCTTTGGACTGCCAAGTTCCATGGACAACAGTTCAGGAGACTGTTAAAGAGAAATTCTTTGCTGGTTAACTGTGAGAAAGATACGAAACTCTTTAAGAGGCTGAAATAGCTGATGTCTGAAAATAAGAAGCCTTTCTCCCTTCCAGTAGCTGTAGGAAGCATGTCAGCAGGTATAGCAAAAGTTGAAGAAGCGGGATAATGATCATGTGCTGTACGAACTACAAGAGTAAGTATTTACCTTTTTTTTGACTTGTTATTTTTTCTCTTCAAAGGACCTAGAGGAGAGTGGCAACAGCAAAAATGGGTTTTGCTTTGGTCATGTGACCACAGAAATGCACTCTGAAAAGGCTCCCCAGAGACCAGGCAGGTTGTCTCTTTGAATCTTCCCCCACTTGGCTTTTTCTCTCCTCTGTCCTTTTCTTGAAAGAAGGGGAATGGCACCTAGACATAAAAGCAGCAGGGGAGGAATTGTGTATGTGTCTCTGTGTGTGTGTGTCTTCTTGGGTTTGTCCAAGAGGAAATGTGCTGAAGGTCTTCAGGAGCCTGCAAGGCAAACTGAAATAAAGCTGGGGAATCTTGCTGAGCTCTACTTCAGCACTGGAAGTTGGGAGGTCAGACGATGCAACAGAAAGGGCACTGGGTTAGATTCAGTTCCCCACTCTGACCCATTGTATGACTTCTGGCAAGTCACTGAAGGCAGCAAATAGGTTTCTTTCCATGCTGGTGAGACCCCCCCTGCCTTATGGGCAGCCTTTTTTATGTTTTCTCATGGTACCTCACCATGCCTCACTCTTTTAATTTAAAACACAGCTGGAAGAAGAGCTCCAGCTAGTATCCTCATGCTGCAATAGCTCAGTAATTAAAGTTCTCAGACAAGAAGAAGGAGTCTAGATTCCAATATTCTTCTTTCTGAGTTAATATAAAACCCCTAGATCAGAGGAGTAACATGCCACATGGCTAATGCTGTTCTTAGGTGGGACACTAACCTTTCTTCTTTTTGGCTTGTGTAACCAAGGAACCAAGATAAATCAAATGAGAGAAAAAGGTGGTGGAAAGCTCTGTTCTGGAGCCAGATGGTCAAGGACCTCATTAGATCTGGAGGGAACTTGTCCTCTTCCTCCTACATAGGTAATCTCTGGGTCTTATACAATGAATCTTTAATTGTGTTTAATAATACTTCAGCTACATGACTGAGGAGCACTCTCACCTCTGCCTGCCCTTCATCTCCTGCCACATGTGCAGAGTCCAGAGTCTGGTGATTAATGCTCTGTCTTGGGATTTCTATGGTGAGGATTGAACCATGTTCAGACAAGAGGGACCTAAACCTATGTCTTTCTGTGTCCTGTGCAACTGCTCTAATCCAAAAACTACTGGAAAAATGGTGGAGGGTGGCAGGATGCTCAACTAGGCAAGTCCAGCAGCTGCCTTGGGCAGGGACCTGCTCCTGTCAGCACTGATGTGCCTGCCAGGTACAGGGGCAGAAAGGTCAGGAGTACTTGAGTTCTGCACCTTCCTCAGGTGTCATCATCTGTTCAAAAAGTGTAAAAAACTGGTGAGCTCTTGTTAAGGGACACTGTCAACAGACCAAGGGCCTTCAGTACTCTGTGACCCAAGTTCTGACTTTTTTTGTTGGGGATGGGTGGGTGAGTCATTAAGGTTAGTAATGGAATAAGTCTTAAGACTGAAATCCACCTGCCATTTTTGGATGTTGTCCTGAGTGGACTGAGGTAATGGATACTCAGAGCTGAAGGCTGGGGAAGGTTATGTCACTGAGACCAGAAAATTTTCAGACTTAACCAAGATGCTTGAATTTCCCTGCAGTATTATCTTTTCTTCAGAGCAATCTTTTCAGAAGATAGCAACAGTTGAGCAAAGAAAGATCTTTGCTTGGGAATCTTTGTGCAAAAATAGCAAAACATTTAAATTAATTTTAAAAAATTACATCATTTTGATTATTTAACAGAGTTTGCATAGTTCTTCCTACTATATACTTGTTTTGGCACAGTTATGTTTTGGAAGGGGCTGCACAACTTTATGGAAGATAATTTGAAGGAATTCAGGTTATTCTGAATTAAAGTTTGTTATTTGTTGCAACATGCATTTTTGTAGTTATTAGACTTGTTTAACATCCAACACCTCCAAGCACATGCTGAATTTTAATCAAACCAGTTGACAGTGTCCCTTTAAATTTGTTGTTGCAGTGCTTTCATCAAGCTAACTAGCACAATAGTCAGTGCCATGAAGAAGCTTAAAACATGCATATTTTATGAGTATTTCAGAGAAATGCCACACAAAAAGAGAAGTAGGCTATGTCTACAGCACTATCACTTCACCTATTGTAACCTTCTCACGGGTTTTTTTTTAGATAAAAGGAAAACTGCGGTGTATGATCACTGCAGAGCAGGGTCAGAGATCATAAGAAGGGGGAGGAAAACAATGACTTGTGTCTGCGGACACTTACTTCTTGTCACCTTGGTGCATGCCATCTGATCATCAAACTGTCCAGAGCTTTATTCAGAGGTTATTGTTGGAGTCATTAAGAACATATTAACACCCAACACTCGTTTCTAGGTTTCGGGATTTTTTTTGCTAAATGGTTAGAAATGTTGGCTGGGTGTTTCCTGTTTTTTGTTAACTCTGAAGGCTTGTGACAGCTGGGAACCACACAGGATTCATAAGATATATATAGCATCCTTTACTCAGTTTCTATCAACCCCTGTGAAAACAGCTTTTCCCTTTGATGAGAATGAAGGGGAAGGCTTGCTAGAATGAAATGCAGTAGTTGCCTGTTTAAAAATAAACCAGCACAGTCTGCATCCTAGAATATTTACCGGTTAATTCAACTATAAAACACTGTTGGGAATAGCAGTTTAGGCATAGCATTACGCAAGTAAAACCAGGTGTGCAACATACCTTGTATTTGCTAGGCCATGCAGATATATGTGGGGCATTGTTATTGCGTATAAATATCTAGGAAGAGCTGCAGCTGTTTTTATCTGTTGGCAAAGGCAGCAGCCAGGGACAGGGGTGACCTCCACACAAGATGTAGATGGTGTGTGCAGAGTGCTTTGGGACTGGGTGGGTGTGCAGTGAAGCCAGCAGAGCTTGTTCCTGCTGCCAGGGCTGAGTGGTGTCAGGATCGGTGTGGCTGGGAGGGTGAGCGAGCACCCGGTGAGTCCATGAGGATGGTGCTCAATGTGCTGGATGCTCCTAACCTGTGGAAAGCTGCAGGCTGCTGAGCAATCTTGCCTAACATTTATTTCAGATTTCTCATGAGGCAACCTTTGAAGGACTATTTACACAGAAGTTTTAGAGGCACTGTTAAGACAGCTCCCCCTGGAATTATTTTCCATTTTTTACTCATCGGCTTTGTTTGTGTGCCATCTTTTCTTGTTCATGCTCCTGTCTGGCAGATCATACCATGTGTGATTATCAGACTGCTTCAGCTGGCTTCCCTCTCAGCAGCCAAAATGTGCGATTCCAATGGCATCTGCTGGGCACTTGTTTCTTTCTTCTGATCTCTGCTGCTTGGTTTAACCAAAATCCTTTGTGCCCAGGCTTTAGCCTCTTGGAAAGCTCTTATTCTTCACATGTTGATAGGATAGCTGCCAGGAGGACCCAGGAGAAGTGCCCCGAGCTGCACATCTTCCTTGCAGCAGCTGTTGAGACAGGGCATGAGCTGTCCCTGACTATGTTGGGGTTCAACCAAACAGACCTCAGTATAAGAAGTCACTTTTCTTAATACTTCACTATACTGACTTCAGATACCTTACAAGGCCAAGAGCCTGACTTCCTGCACAGGGCATATGAGCCTGGGCTTTGTGCTCTGGATGTGCAGAGTCTTGGATCAGCTCACTGGCAGAGTGAGCTCAAGTCTGCCAGATTGACTACAGTACCCTTTGCAGCATGGGCTGGAGCAGGAGCTTGTTCTTCACAGTTATCCAGATCATGAAATCATCCTGCAAGTCCTCTAATGCTTTGCCTCATTTTCAGTGTACTGATCAACTACAGCAGCAAATGAAGCAAAGGTTACTAGGAAAGCAGGCACTGTCTGCACTGAGTTTTGTCCCAAATCCAGGTCTAGCCTGGATGGAGAAGAGGCAACAGCCTTGGACTTGTACAATGCACACACTATCCTGTGATTCTCTTGCTTGTCTCAGTGTTTGCTGGGCCATCCTAAATTGCTCTCCTTGCTTCTGGTGTCAGATAAAGCAGTCCTATAAGGGTCACAGAAATAGGAATTTCAGGACCATGGGGCGGAGGTAGAAGCTGTGATCAGACAAGCCATCCTAGAAAGTCTATTGCTATGTGAAAAAATAAATTAAAAGAAGGCCAGGTAATTTAGTTGGAAATGGCAACAGGATAGAGCTGGATGTGATTCGTAATGGAACAATCAATCACAGAATTCAGAGCAAGCAGATGTGTAACATTTATGGTACATAGCTTGAGAATGTAGATCAGAAAAGGAGCCAGTGCAGGGCATCCAGAAATGCAGCTGATGGCTTGGCCGTGACACAACAGTCCAGGGAGTCTGCAATGGGGACCAAGGCTGGTGTGTCCTGAGGAGTGTCACGGGATGGTGATCAGGAATGGTCCTCACCTGCTGGCATCCTGGTGAGCTGTGTTGGAAAAATCAGAAAATGAAGGGGAGCACAAGAGGGGAGCGAGGCTGCAGTTTGCTCTCCCCAGCTTTCCCAGGAGCAACCTTTCTGATTGATGTAGGAAGGAACTGTGACCCAGCAAGGGGGCTCCTGGGAGCCATGGTACAAGGCAGGGCTTGGGCTGAAAATACCTGGTGAGTAGTTGCTCCTTCCCATCGATCAGAAGCTGTGGCAGAACTGGTCAGAGCTGGGGGCAGACTGTTCACAATTTACACTGTAGTCCTTTGAAGTGCAGTGTGTCAGGTATATGCTGTGTTTGAGACAGACTTGTGCCTTCTGGAGATAAAGCCTGAGCAAAGATTCTAAGTATGGGAAGATTATTTTTTAGTCTAGAAGTGGCAGCAGAGACAGCCATGACCTCTTGTGTTTCCATGGCCAGGTTTCCACACTCCAGGATCACTGGTTTATATACACAATGCTACTCCTGGTAGTCTAATAATACAGTTAGTAGAATTATGTGCAATATATCTATGAGTGAGATTACTTGCTTTGCATCATTTGAATGAGCAGAGTTTCTCTGAAAACTTTCTAAGGTGGTGGTCTTGTTCCTGCCACAAATTGCTCAAATGGCAGGAGACAAACCCCAGCGTAACTGTGAAGCGCTGAGTAGATAATACTGGATTTCACTTTTATGGTGAATAACAGGATGGGTAACAGCTTCTAATGGGAATGAGTAGCCGATAATGACAGAAATGATCCTGGGGCAGATTGAAATTATTCCCATATGGTCTGGGAAAGATTTGTGGTATCTATAAATATGCAATTAATCTTGTGAGGGAAGGAAAAAAGAAAAATAAAAGAAGGAAACTACCACTACTTGAGCAACCTTAGTCTAGCTGTCTAAAGGAGTGATGAAATGGGAAAGGAGTGAACAAACAGCAAAGATGTTGTGCAACCAATTATCTAGTAAGACAAAAAGAAAACAGGATGCTATGAACTATTTTTCTGCAGAAATCTGTCGTGTTTTCATGTTGATATTGGTTTAAAGCTTGGTTCAAATGCTATAATAAGACAAGAGGAATTTTACTACTAACTTTGACTGTATTTGACTTAAATTCTTTATTGCACAAATTTTTTTTGTTCTTTTATTTCTTGCATACTAGTTAGAACTGAAAAAACCTGAAAAATGTAGAGGTTTGTTTTAGAAATTGACTTTGTAGATTTGTTTCTTTCTTGGTTTTCTCCACAATGTAATATTCCAAATTCAAGCAATCTCTGTTGGTTTTCTTGGAATATATTTGTCTCATATGTGCCGTACTTTTATTTATCTTACAAATATCCAGCTATTAGGCATTTGTCATTTGGTTTTCATTGTTTGCACTGTTGTTTCTGTGGGTAAACTGTTTAGCTGTTTATACATGGGAGTTTAAATAATGGAAGTTTCATTGAAACTTTTAGTAATTCCAGAGTATTATGTGGAAAATACAAAAAGATATCAAATTTCCATTTAGTGATTTAAAACCATTCTTATGAATGATAAAGATAATGTATATTTGAAATGATACCTGTTTATGGTAGAGAGTTAAAGAAAGCATCACTTCTTATTTATGAAAGCAATGCAATGATCCTAATATAAGCACTTTATTCTAGATAAGTGCATTTTTGAACTGCACAACCAAAAATGAAGAAGGTATATAAAATTTAAATCCTCTTAAGGATAGTCACTTCTAGAGAAGTATCAGCATTGCGTGCTTTCAGTCCACATCCACTGAGAAATTAAATGAAAAATCATGTCATACCCAGACAAAAAAAAAAATCCTTAATTTAGCGGAAAGTGTAAATACATATCTGCTAATTAAAAATCCTATTAGAGTGTTATTAGAATTTCCCAATACACCAAAAAAGCAAATCTTAAGTTCAAACAGAAGACTAAGCACAAATGCAAATGCATACCCATATCTTTGCTGGAAGGAGTAGCAGCACACAAATCAAAGACATTTTTTATCTGTCAGTAAGGATAATGGCAAAACCCAATAGTGGCTTAGTCAACCTTGAACTTTATTTTATTTTTTTAAATTATAAAATTACCTTAGTGAGTTGACATTTCAATTCCTATGTTTTCTTGCTATTCATACATTTCTGTTCTGACATTGAAACTCTTCCTTAGTGAAGGCATCTAATAATTGTTAAAACTCTGGAGACTTACTAAGAGGAAAAAGAAAATAGATGTTGCTGTGTCCTATACTCTGACTTCTACTTCTCCTAGAAATCTTTTGATGCCATCATTGCAGTGCTTAGGGACCAGCAAAGCAATGTTCCTCATATGTGGGAGAAAGAATACGGGTTTCTTGCTGTGTGCTTGCTTTTAAACATAGCCAACCAGAATGTCTTGAATTTAATCCATCAAGAAAACAAGACTAGAAAGTACATTTTTTTCTTCATAAGTGTTTCTCTGTAGTCCAATCTCTGTAAGTCCAATTATATCTGTAAAGTTGCATCTGCAGCCTTGGTAGGATTGAGGACAGTCTGATTAACAATGTCTGTTTCAACAAGGTGCAGCAGTCCCTCAGCTGTGAGGAAATTTCCAGTTATTCTCAAATTGGTATGATGCAGGTCAAAGCTACTTAGCTTGCCAGTGCTACAGAGGTGGCAGATGATGGATCAAATAGTGGTGTGCTTTTTGGCTGGGCTTGGCTGGTAGGTCAGTGCTACTTACTGAACTCTTTAGGCTGTTTTGTATTATCTTTGGACATTTGGATTTTAGGACAGATTCTTTTAGACTGCAGACAACTGACCTTCCTGGTTGGGAAGGTTTTATGAAGAAACAATTATGGCAATTATTAATGGAGATTTTTTTAGGAGGGAAGGATGGAGTATGTGATGGTGAGGCCATTGGATAAATTTTGCTCAGGAAGCTGGTTTCTGCTGCTGATAATCAAATTAATTAACCATCAATAAGCAATTTGGATTGTATAATTATCCTTTCTTTGTTGCTGCTTTGAAATGGTTGGAAATTATATTATAATCCCTTTGCTCAGAAAGCACAAAGTTTTGGGCAGTTCTCTATCTTTTCAAGATACCATCGATCAGTAGGTTCCCATCTTTTTTCTGCTGTTGGGTACTTGCAGCAGCTCTTAGTGTGCTAATGTAATGACTTTTATCTGATGTACTTTACTCAAATGGTGGTGCTGGACACAGGAGACATGCTCTTGATTAGCTGTAGTGAGATGACCCAATCTGCAGCCAGGGCAGCGCTTGTACGAAATGTGGAAGCTGTGGTAGAGATAATTCTAAGAAAAAGAATGGAGTTTTCTTCTGATGATTTCTTTTAAGTGATAAAATGTCAAATATATTGGAAGCTGCCATGTTTCTACAGTCACTTTTCTATCCAGGTCACACAGTTGAAATTGTGATTGCAGAAATCTACAAGCTCAGCAGTAAAAAAGTGCTGAAATAGAGCCCTGTCTAATGGTGTTCAGTGCAGTCCTGGGATAAAGAGAATCAGATCTTGTCAAATTTGTCAGCACATTCCAATATCACAGTTTTACTAAACTGGAAGTCTGCTTGGAAGTGTTTGAGAGGCCAGCCATCCAGGTTAAGTTGGGACAGTCTCGTAGCTCAGTGGGTAATAAGCACAGAACCTAGGTCTGTGAGTGACAGGAACAGGGGAAGAGCGTGTTACTGTTGGATGTATTTCTATTGTAGTTTTAGCCTGGATTCCCATGGAAAAGATGTATTCACCAACCATGTGGTGTGACTGTCAGGTCATCTCACACAGAAAATTCTGAGCCATTTGTCAATATGACATTGAAGTCACAAATATGTTCTGGTCCTGTGTGTTTTATGAAGAGAAAGGAGTGGAGGAAAGCAAAAGCTCTCCATGGGGTGAAAGATATGGGGCGACTTCATGTTTTTCAGGCAGGAGATGTTGTCAGAGTCCCAGCCACGTGAGATGATTGAAGAAGAGCTCACAGTGAAAGATGAGGTACATCTCTTAAGAAACGAGACTTCCTTCATTGTACTGACTACAGAGATTTTTTTTAGATGGTAACAATGGCATCCAGAGTAGCGGGAGTGATGTTAAATCCTATTGTCAAGCGCCCTTTTTATAGTCTAAGGTCTAAAAGCAGAGACTTTATATTCTGTCGATACTATAAAGCACTGCACAGCCTGGACAGGCATTTTTCAGAAAACTAATTTCTAACAGAATTCAGGGGACAAAGCTTTGTGCCAGCCCATGAGCTTGCTGAATTCTTGCCTACTAACCACAAAGGGTACCTCTGCAGATTGCTTTGATGGAGCTCTGTTCCTGTGGCGTTTTGATGATTTGCTATTCGTATAGCACACAAATGGGTAGTAAAGTGTTGCACAAAGCAACATTTCACTTGTCAGCTGCACCCCTGCTGTTGATGCTGCCCACTAGGGAGCCATTGAGTTAAATGCAGCATAGTCAGCTGGATGTATTTTTCTTCTCTCCCATGCAATGACTTCACCTCATTACCTCCCAGGTGAAACTGGATCTGTCTGCATCAGCAACCTGCTTCTGATTTCAAAGAATGAGTTAGAATTTATGACTGTTGACTGTGTGAGGCAGGGACGTTGGAGCACTAGCCTATTTTAAATCTATTAGACCAACTTCCTGTTGCAATCACTGCTTCTGGAATTAATTTTGGGCTTTCTTGGTCAGTTTTGTTTCCAAGTACCGCATTACAAAGTTGGAAAACATAGGAAAGGAAAGGAGGGCAACACTACAGAAGAAAATTTAAACTCTTTCCTGTTACTCCTGAGAAATGGCACAGTAGTCTTAGACATAATGTTTAAATAGTTCTTGCAGGTCTCCATTTATCAGTTTAAAAAGTGTATTGCTAAAAATTGTAGTATGCAGAACATAAAAATGCATTAGAAAAAGAAGGGGGAATCATACTGGTTTGTTTGCTTCTCTGCTCTAGCAGCTTAGATAACACAGGCTGAGTGCTTTTAATTGCCTTTGTAAGATACGTTTGAAAATTCTGAAGCAGTTATTTAAAAAGATGTAAATCCTTTCATTTCTATGGAGATGAGCAGTAACAAATAATTACAAGTGTAAGCTAGGATCCAGTGTATCTGCAATTAAAAGCCTGTGCTCTCCCAGGGTGTCTGCATTTCCAGAGTGCCTGAATCCAGGCTGCCCAGTGAGAGATTCCTTGGCATTCATCTCCTCGTAGGCTAATCCTACACTGACAGCTTTTAAGAAGAAATCTTTCTTGTTCATTCTCCCTCAGCATTCAACATAACCTATTTAATGCAGAGGCAACGACTAAAATAAAAAATAACAAACTCAGCTGGTTCCATTACTCTAAAACCCCGTGTAGAAACGGAAGAATTTGGATCCCATGGAGCAATTTCGTGTATTTACGGCAGCTGCAAGCAATGAGCGGACTGAAAAAGCATTCTCAGGTTCTGACCCCAGGTGTTGTTTCATGCTTCTGCATGCTGTGCTATTTGTGGCACTGTTTCTTACAGACCCCAGGTGGGAGAAGCACTTCCCACAGAGCCCTTGGGAGCGCTTAGTGTGATGGTGCTCTACCAGGCTGCATCCTTGTTTCTGTTTCCCTTGGAGGTTACCAGCTCTCCATTAGCCACTGCTCTGATGACACAAAAAATCTGTGTGATACAGATCTCTGGAGACAAAGTGCCTGGGCAAC
This sequence comes from Edolisoma coerulescens, assembly GCA_013397115.1. NCBI lineage: Eukaryota > Metazoa > Chordata > Aves > Passeriformes > Campephagidae > Edolisoma > Edolisoma coerulescens. Next base: position 181,606 of record VWZW01004266.1, on the reverse strand, counting down.
TGGACAGAAGTTGATGGGGGTTGTACGGAGCTGGTTCATCCTGCCTGAGGACACCCAACTTCTCCAGCCAACGTAAAGATGCCTTCTGAGTTGTTGTTCTTTTTAGATTGTGTAGTTTCTTTGAAAAATAGCTCACATAAACCTCTGCTTGATGACTTCTTAACTCTTAAGCATTTCATGTGACCTGTGTTATTGGGAAGAACAGTGTGATTGAGTTTGTCCTTCATTCATTAATCAGAAGTGGTAATCATATCAAACTGATGTAACAATAGAATTGAAAAGCAGGGAAAAGTCAGAAGCAGAAAAAGATTCTGAAGGAAATTTAAAAAATGGAAAAAATAGATCAGCAGAGTAATTTCTGCAGATGCAGCTCAGGTCTGTGAATAATGCTCTTTCTGAGAGGCAAGTGCTCTAGAAAGCAGACAGGAGAGGATGCAGCACTAAGTAAATTCCCAGGCAAAAGCCTGGGAAGGGCATATCCCAGAGCTCAGAAATTCTGACACCGACTGCTTCTGCTATCCTGCTGCCTTGTCCCTGCCTGCTTCTCCAGGCTGTGAGTTCCTTGGGCAGGGATCATGTGTCCCTGCCATCCAGTGCTCTCGTGAGTGCTATAAAATGTTTCAATGCTCTGGTGAAACATGTGAAAACTGAGAGGGCACCTTGAGGAGGGAAGTGTGTGATAAAAAATGTAACAGGGTTTTTTGGTGTGAGGAAATGGGACACTTCAACTACACCCTACTAAGTGTCACTTAATAAATTACTTAGAGTGCTGCCATGAGGCATGGAAGCACCAAGGAGGTGTGAATGGATTAGTGCCTGGTAGCTAAAGGGTGCATTTGAGAGATGAGATGCTTTTTCTGTGGCGCATTCAGACACTTGAACTAAAATGCCCAGAGATCATTATTTTACACTGTTCTGTTGAATCAGAGACAAACTACTTCCAGAATAATTCTGAGTGCTCGAGCAGTCTCTGGGGATGGGAGATGTGAGTTTGGGTCCTTCAGCACAAGAGAAGGACCTGGACCTGTGATGCCTACAGTTCTGTGGTAGGTGTAGGTTCTCCTGGTTTTTCAGTGCCCGGTTGGAAACTGCCAGTTCTGCAGCCATTATTGAATCCATGTTTTAATCATACAAAATTTAAGCTCTCCCTCTCCTCAGCAGTGTTTTTTCACTGGAGTGGATACAGACAGTTAAATAATTTAAATATGACCCAGACAATTCTTATTTTGCAAATAGTAGTTGAAAAGTCTTTCCTTCAGCCCTTACCTCATGGCTGTAAGTTAGCGAAATAGGAATGGCCCGAATTTTTCAATAGAGGCCCTGGTTCTGCTCTCCTCAGTTGGTAGAATTCAAGTATTTGTGATACATCCCTCACATGACATAGGTTTATTGGGGAAAAAGTGGTGTCACAGCTGCATTGCTGCCATCAGCACTTGCAGGCAGATCTGGTGCACATCCATGGGATAGGGCATGAAGCAGCTGAGCACGACAGGAGGTGCAGGAAGGGTCTTCAGTTTGATCTGCTGATTGGGATGACTGCGAGAAATGTGTGTGCATAGCTGGAGAGATGGTCCTTTCCTCCTGAAGAAGGATGCCTGTGGTCCCTGTGCGGTCGGCAGGGACCCGTGAATGGGCAGCTGGGTGTGAGGGCAGGCGCCCAAACCCTCTGTCAGGCAGGAGGGGAGCACAGGGGAGGTCAGGAACATCTGTGCTGTGGGCTTCCCCTGTACAGGCTTAACTTCTCTTTGGAATGGAACCTTGTCCTCTTGCTCTTGTTGAAATAAATAATACTCACATTTCCCAGGCATGCTTTTTAGGCAGGATTCTGTCTGGTTAAACTGGGGAGGACCATGGACCGGAGCCTTTGCCACTGGATGGGACTGATCCTTTCAGACCACTTACTACCTCCTTGTGATCCACATTAAATAGGGCAGAAAGTAACATAGTGCTGTGCTAGGTATTTTTTGGCAGAAAAATTGTGATTTGCTGATGGCCTTTCCCCAGTTAAATGCTGTACAACTACATTCTTGTAATTAATATTTAATCAGGCACTAATAGTACTTTATGCAGAATTCACGATGTGCTGGTGAGACCTTGCTGCATCTCAGAGCTTAGAGCTGTGCTGCTTAGAGAACAGTTGTGTCTATATCTTAAAATGATGCATTGACAGATAGCTCTGCTTACATCTCTGCAGTCAGTGCAGAGGAAATGTATTTTAACATAGGTAAACATTACTGCAAGTTGTTTCGCTCTATGAAATTTTACAACACTGACAGAAAAATAAGAGCTTTGGAGACCACAGTTCCTCCAGAAGACTGGACAGTGCCTTTAGAAAAATATGATTATTGGAGTGGAACTGGCATTTGCTGTTTTGTTTGGTTTGTTTACTGTTGGTTACTGTTCTGAAAATTTTACCTACAAAATTGAAAGTTAATAAAAATTACAGTAAGTTTTTCTTTCTTTCCTCTTCTTTCTGACCATCAGATCTCTTACCTGTGCCATCAGGCAATGTGGCTTGATCTCTTGCTTTCCTGAGAATAAAACTTTGGACTGCACTGCTAAACAGAAAACCTCAAAGTCAAGCTATGATTAAAATAGTCAGTGAAATTAAATTGAAAGTTACATGTGTACAATTAAGAATAGTAATGGGGAAGATCAATCTTCCTGGTGAAGCGAGTGTTGACATAGTAGATGCTCTCTTTCAGGTCTGAATGAGACTGCTTATAATGTTTTTCTTCAGTTGTCATTCAATGCAATGTTAATTACACTGTGGGGTTTCCCCAATGACATGTTTATTGAGCTCTCTGTAAGTGACAAGATGATTATGTCTAAATGATTGGTAAATGTTTTGGCTTTGAGGGCTTAAATATTTGTATAAATGATTCCTCCAAAATCTGAGAAACGCTTGACATCTTCACAGGGTAACAGCTTTTTTTATGGACCTTATTTTAGGGCTATATTTTATTTTTCTTGCTCATTTTGGTAGTTTCTTGCACCAGCAAAGCAACCATGAGAAGAATCCAAGGGGTTATTCTAGCATAAGAAGCAAATCAGGGTAGGGAAGGTGGCAGACTCTCCCATGCAAAGAAGGAATTTCTGTTGTAGCCATAAGACATATGCAGCCATGACACCTTCTTCTCTTAGAGCAAATGAGGAGAAAATATATCTGAAGTTAGTGTCTTCAAGTGCAGGGTGCTTCTTACCTCTGTGAAAGGGTTTAATAGAATTCTGCAAAGTTATTTTAAAGGATGAAATTTTGAATCCTGATTCAAATCTATGTGATCCTAATAGGAAGAATATTCTAATGTTTTTCATTTCTAAGGAGTTGCTGACACATCCAGTTAAGGAGATGTGTAAAGAATGTGAATTCCAGGGTGGTTGCCTAAAAATGTTTAGTGAGTTTCCTCCAGTTTTTGTATAAATTAAGAAGTATGTCTTGGACTGAACTGAAAAGTGGAATAAATGAATATGTGAAGTGGGAAAGAGAGAGCTTTAACTGGCACAGTTTCAGGTTGTGCAGGTAGGGAAGCTTCCCAAGGCAGCAAACAGGCTGCAGACAGGAGAGGGAGAGGGAAAACCCAACCTGTGCTTTGGGGCAGATGGCCTTTCCGGTCCAGCAGGCAGCTCTCATGAAAAGTGAGTTAGGGCATGAAAACCACAGTGGGTTTACACAGTAAAGGGAGGGAATGCTGTCCCTAGAGAGATCTGGGTGATGACTGAAATTGGAAATTCTCATAGCTCAGGCGAGTGTTACTGCTGTGTAAAAAAAACCCTAATTTACTGACAGGGAAAAGGTGCCTCTGGGCTGTCAGTTCTGCCAGTGCAACTGCTCTTTTCAGACAGAGGCTTTTTGCAACCTCTTAGCTATTTTGGTTGTCTAATAAAATGGGAGTCAGGCATAGGACAAAAGGCAACAGGCAGAAATTGATGTGCACAAAGTTCCACCCGAATATGAGGAGAACTTCTTTGCTGTGTGATGACCATGCACCGGAACAGGCTGCCCAGAGAGGGTGTGGAGTCTCCCTCACTGGTGATACTCAAGAACCATCTGGTCACAGCCCCAGTTAACATGCTCTAGGGGAACCTGCTTGAGCAGGGAGCTTGGACCAGAGACCTCCAGTGGCCCCTTCCAACCTTAATCATTCTGCGATTATATTCTGAGCCATCTTTAACTGTAATCTCAAGTGATGCCATAAATAAATATTACAAAGGATCTTTGGTTTTTGTGGAAAGCACTCATACAATTGTATGACTCTCTTCCTCCCTCAAAGATCCCACAATCCACTTTATTGACTTCAAGAATAGCTCAGGGATTTTTTCCCACCTGCTAACATTGAAATCCAGCTGTTTCAATGATAAAACTTGGCAATTGGTTGGCACCTCAAGGTGAATTTGCAGTTTACAGCAAGGAGAGGGGCTTGCTCAAGCTGTGGATTGAAAAGGAAGATTTGGGCATTAAACAGTTTTAGGAAAGTATTCGTTGATAAAGCTGGAATTTGATGAGGACCTGGGAAGTCATTTGTCTTAATGAGTGCTATTTGCTAATTGGCAATAGTAGCAGGGTTGCCCTACCTTCTCATCCTTCTGGAATCTGCTGGAAGCTGGTGTCAAAGGTGGCACTTAACACTGAGGTGATCTTCATTCTTAGGTTTTATAACTTCTTAATAGTCTCAAAAAATGAATTTATATTAAAGAAATTTGATATAAATTAAAGTATAAAAGCAGAAGGAGGCAAAGTGTGTTTGATTCGAGCATCATTAGCCAGTAATTCCAGTGAGGTGACTGGAAGCGCTGGAGTCACTGGAATTTTGTTTTATTTAAAATAAGGTCAGATGAGAATAGAACTGGATCCTTCTCATTTTGTCTTTCAAGTGTCTGTTACAATAAACTTCATGTGACAGAGACTGTATATGTCTTTTGTTCTGTGCACCTCTGTGCATATTATTGTGATTCTGAAAATAGCTGCTAATAATTTCCTGAAGAATTGTCCTTTTCGATGAACTGTTGTTTATTTTCAGCTTCTTTTGATATGCCACTAAAAGCTGGTTTGCCTTTCAAATATGTTTCCTTAGTTCTAGTTTGGGGTTGAGCAGCACAGGATAAATGCCTGTGTCTGGAAGATTTAGACATTACAAGAAGTATGAGGGAGAATGGGGCCCTTTTTTTGTATTAACTTTATATGGTTGATAATCATGTGAATTTATATAATTCATATTTATTATTGTAGATTAACAGTAGTATTTACTTTTATTACTAAGAGATTAGTACAAGATGAGATTTTTTTTTCACTGTCTGTGTATTTATTTTGGAGTTTAATAATAGGAGTTAGTTGGGAGATGTGGCTGAGGAGCCTGTGGCATATTTCTAGGGAGAAAAACAGTTTTAGGAGTACTAACAGTTTGTATGGATACCTGTGTAAAATTTTTTAAAGTGCTAAAGAATGCAACTGAAGGTAGTTTCTGTGTTAAATCACCTGTCATGTAGCTGTGGAAACTGTAAGAGAAAAAGCCTGATGGGTGGAGTATCCAGGCGCACCCTTCTCCTGTGTCACATGTGACAGCTGGAGGCAGATGAAGGGGCACGGCACTCACCTGGCTGCTGCTGGAGGGGTGTGTTCTGTAGGTGGAGGTGTTTAATTGCCCACTCACTTCTTCCCATTTGGTCCTTACACAGGGAGCTTTGTGTTCACAAAACTAATCGCTCTATCACAAGCCTGTGAAAATGGTGGATTGTAATTTGAAAAGTAGCCAAATGCTGAGTGCATCCCAGTACGTTTTCCAAATTTGCTTTAGTTTGAATATAATTAATGTCAGCATCTATAACTTGCCCTGTCAGTACCAGCATCACTACCAACATTAACTGTTTGGGGTTTTTCTTACAAGTCAGAGTGATTATAAGCAGCATAACAGTCTCAAAAGATAGCAAAACCCAAGTACAATTTAGCTTGTCAAGTGACTTTCTGTATGTCACAGGAATACTTTTAAAATATTTACATTAGAGTGAGCAAGGTACTACTTTTTAGAGCAAGAAACCTTTCTTTTTTTCATTTTTTTCCTCTATTTCCCAACGGGTATGATGCTGACTAAACAGCCTGCTATACATACTACTTCACCAAAACACTTTTCATGGTACAAGGCTGTATGAAATCCCTTATCTTGAGATGTCTTGAGGGTTTGCAAGTGGGACCAAAAAAGAAAGTCCCCCACTCTGGAGAAGTCCATAGATAAGGAAAAGATGTATCATCTACAAGACAAGTGAGAAAGAAACCTGTAAATAAGCAAAGGAAACATTTTCCTGGTGAGAGATAGGCAAGGATTGTTAGTAGGTAAGTCACATTGACAGTCTGTGGAAGGATTTGTCCTGGAGTGACCATGCCTATGAACTTCTGAACACTTTGAACCTTACCAAGAACTTCTGAACTTGACCTGGAAGCTTGCAGGCTCTGCAGGTCTGCAGGGCTCTTATGCTGCTAGTAGAGAGTGCTTTGCTTTTTCCTCTGATGTTTCTGAATTTTTTGAGCTCTCAAAACATTGCCTCTGGGTTTTAGGGTTTTTATTACATATTCTACAGCTGACTCACGGAAAGGTTGATGTGAGAGAGAGTAGGATTTCACCATAAGCTTCTGCCATGGTCCATTCATGCAGCTTTGTAATTCTGTAACACAATGAATGCAATCCTATAATGAGATAACTAAGATTGAACTTTTGGATGTAGTTACCATATTATGGGATTGTATTCATTATATTATAGAATTACACCTTTAGTATTCAGAAACTTCCTGGAATCTGTGGAGCAATGACAACAACACATTTTACCTGGTGGCTTGTGTTTGTTTGTATTAATAAAGTGAATGGTTGAGATGGAATTTTTGAAGTCTCAGAATAGAAATCTGGAAGAGCCAGTTTGTGTCCTATTTGCACTTTTAGAATATTGGGAAAAGTACCGGTCAATGTATTTGAGCCGGGAAGGCTCTTCAGACTAAATGGGCCGGTTCCTGGACTTGTGTCGTGCTTCGTAAGTGTTTGAAATACGAGTCTGTTGGAGTGAGGCAAAACGGAGTCGTTCCTGGGGTGAGGTGGGAGGCTTTTCTGGGGAAGTCGCAAGTCCCACGTCCTTTTGCTGCAGAATGAGAGATGAAAGGACAGAGAGGGGAAAGCAGTAACAGAAAACATAGTAGTAATGTAATTTTACAAGACTCTGTGCTATAATATTGTTGTTCTGGAATTGTTAACCCAGGAAACTGTGAGAATTATTTATTTATAAATGTGAAACAAAATCTGATGCCTTTAAAGGGCAGGTTAATGAAGTTACTAACCAAAAATTTTCTCTCTTAACCTGTAAGTTGTTTCCTCTTCCACTGAGACCTTTATAACATCCACACATTACCAACTAAAATCTATGGATGTGGGAAAGGACTTGGTTCTGCCTTCATTTGTCCCGGCTGTAGTTTCACGTGTCTGCAGGATTTTGCTGGTGGATAGAAGTGGTAACTGTTGGCACGTCTTCAAGTTATTTCAAAATGAGAGTTTAAAAGTAATGATAGAGAGCAAGGGTGGGTGCCTGTGTGCACACGACTGTGTCACATTAAGGCTGGCAGGTCTTTGGTGCTATTTCTGTAGTGGCTTCCAGTAAAAATGGGTTTGCTCTGTGAGACGGAAAGTAAACTTGACATTGTGTTCAGCGTGAGGCAAACTCTTCCAAGCATCCTATTGTCTGCTGAGGTTTATATGTCTACAGTGTACTGCTACCAGATGCTGTTTCACCATTTCTGAGAGCTCTGAAAACAAGAGGGACATTTCTATAATTAATAATGGAAAACAATTCCACTTTTAATTTTAATGATGTCAGAAAAGATCCAGTCCATCATGCTTTGTGAACCAGCTCCTGACAGCTGCTGAATAATAGAGAGAAAACTCCAGCTTGCTTTCTCTTCAGATGATGTACCATTGTTATTCATTAAGCCTATTTTCATGCAAGTTCATTAAATAGAACTGGTGAGTGATAGGTACTGTACTGCCTGAAGGCCACTTTGATCCTGTGTTTTAGTGTTACTCTTCTGCCAACTGTATATTTGCAAGTATTTGGGGTAGAAATAATTACAATGCAAGTAAACTTGATGAATTTTCTGACATTCCTTATGTTTCCTAGGAAATTTGCTTCCAAATTTGCAGTCACGTGTGTTTCCAGTAGTGTTATCAGTAGTTACCCTGCTGGGAGAAGGAATACAAAGTTCCAGAGTTTCTGGTTCCAAAGACTGATGCTTTGCTTTAGCTTCGTGCTGCAAGCCGGAACATCATCGTGTATCTCTGTGGTGTGGCCATCTGCTGTTTGGGTTAGCAGGGAACTCATTTTGGAACTGGGCAATCTGTCCCAAGGTTTGGGACCTTGGCTCAAAAACAGGGCATTGCTGAACCTAGGGAAAGCAGAGTACTGAACAGATTGAAACAAAAGTATATTTCATCCTTCCAGCTTACATTTGAACTTGACCGTCATTTTGGAGTGTGTAGTGTTATACATCTCAGAAGATTAACTGTGGCTGCACTTCTGTGGTAAAGATTAGCTATACTATAGATTTATACAAGAAGAAAGCTGTCCTGGTTGGAGCCCTCACAGTGCAGGAATCCGTACTTCATATTTATACAAGAAGAAAGCTGGCCTGCTTAAAGATCTCACAACAGAGGAGGGCTGCTACCAAGATTTTAAGCCGCCTTGGCACACTTACAAGTCTGGACTGTTCCGTGGATTCCATGGCATAACACTGTCCCAAAGCCCCCACAGGGGTCTGGGACCAGTTAAGCTCTGGGTGATGTGTTCCAGCAGAGTCCCACCCACTTAGAATTTCTGTGGGTGCGAGAGGACCCTGTGACACAGGGACTCCCTGTTGGAGACAGGACAAGGGAATATTTGCATTCCTATAGATACCTGGACACAAACCTTATTTTTAGTCTCAGTGCTCTTTACAGGGCTGTATCAAAGCTCGTGTTACACTGTGACCTTCAGGGAACAGCTTTATGGTGTGTGGCTTTCCTAACGGAGGCTGGCTGTAGCCTTGTATCAAGGAGGAGCTCCTCTTGGGCAGGAAATGGCAGTCGAGCAGAACAGGGAAAGTGTCTCTTAATCACTAGGGCACAGGAACAGCCTTGTTGGAATAAGTGCAAACCTGAAGGAAAAATAATGATGGGCAGAGAGAAGCATCATTAAATATCAAAAGCAGCCATTTAGAATGAAACTTCTAAGGAATATACATTCATGGCCAAACCCTCCAGCTCCAGAAGGCAATGGAGGAGTGAGATATGAGTCATCAAGGCTACATTGGCTTTGGAAAAAAGTAACAATCTAGATTTGAAATAAGTGAAGCAGAAGAATAGAGGAAATATTTTCAAGGTGTCTGTCTACAATATGGTGGCTTCATATATGGGGCTTGATCACCAACCCTCTGGCTAGCCTTAGACCTAGAAGTGAGGACTTGCCTATGGAACTGTTACTATTTAGGGCATTTTTCAGCAAATCTGATAAAGTTTGCAGGACAAAAACAAGTATTCAGAGCAAAAATTAGGATTTCACAGTGTGCTCTCCTGGCTGATCTCTGAGGTGTCCTGGATGAGAAGCAGTAAACAACTAGACAGGTATTAATTTGTCAAATATATTGCTGTTTCATGTTAGGTTGTTAGAACATTTTGTTTCTGATTCGATACCCAAAAGTTTAACTGTCTTGCCCAAAGTATTTTTAAAAACTCTTGTGCTTGCCTAGTGCTGAAGAAGAGGTGGAATGAGCTATCAAATAGCTGGCAAATAGTGGGTGCTCTGTTTTCGTGGTGCTAGTGGGGCATGCAGCACCTCTGTGGGACTTGTGCCTCGTAATGAGTGAGCGTGCAGCTCCAGGCTGTGGAGATCAGTGTGAAGTTGTTGCTGTCAAGTAGTGGGATTTGGGGAGGATTTTTTTCTGACAGCAACAATATGGTGCTTCTTCTCACTGAAGGACTGAAAGCAATCAAGAAGAAACTAATTTAACAGAGCTCAGGTTGTGGTTAAACCCAGAAACTTGGCTCTGAACTGTAGTTCTGGGGGACATTCCAATCCTGAGGATGGGAGACTTGTGTCTGAACATGGAAATATGCTTGACAAGTGGAAAAACTCAAATTCTGATAGTATCTTGTAAGTAAGGTTAACTTTCCTGATGAGTTGACACATTGTCAAACTGTAGAGGCTACAGTCCAGAATGAACCAAAATTAATGAAAGGATATTGATCAAGTTGTGGACAGAGAGAGCACTCTGCTGCAGGACTTGACCATCTTCTCAAATTAAAGAAATATGCTTTTAAAATGCATGCTGCTGATGGACAGAACATAGCTGAGAGTTTAGTTTTACCAATAACCACCAAATAGACAGGAAGACTTGTGTAATTGAATATGTCAGACTATGTTTTGTGGTAGAAGATGCCCTGTCTTCATTCAAGTAGTAGTGAGGTGGGTATTTTCCTTCAATTTCTATCTAATGTGACACCAATATAAAAGGGAAAGAATGCTGTAAAACTGACAAAGTATATCAAAATCTGAGCCTTTATATAGCTGTCTTCTCAACCATGTTGCACACAAAATCCTCAAGTAGAATTTCAGTAAGAATTGATTTTGTAAGTAGGAACATCATTTATTCAACTTCGCACAGTTGGACTCAACTCAAGAGTCCTGGCAGTCTTGAGTAGTCAAAACCTCTGGAAAAATAGGCAGCGAGTCCTAAAGAGGGGCTGAATACCAAGGAGTGGGAACATCAGGTTATTGTAGCCTGGTTTCCTAATACATTTTCTTATCACAGATCACAGAATGGGTCAGGTTGGAAAAGACCACAGTGAGTTACCTGGTCCAAACTCCCTGCTCAAGCCTGGTTGTCCTAGAGCACATGGCACAGGATTGTGTCCAGATGATTCTTGAGGACTTGCCTCTGCTCAATTTCAGACAGTTCCCCTCTGCCCATCTCTCCAACCTGTCAAGGTCCCTCTGAAGGGCTGCACAGCTCTCTGGGGTATCAGCCACTCCTCCCAGCTTTGTGTTGGCAGTGAACTTGCTGAGGAGGCCTCTGCCCCTTCATCCAAGCCATTGATGAGTAAGTTAAACAATACTGGGCCTGGTGTTGAACCCTGGGGGACCCCACTAGGGACAGGCTTCCAGCTACACCCTGTGCCACTGATGATCACCCTCTGAGATGTGGCATTCAGCCAGTTCTCAATCCACCCCACTGTCCAGTTATCCAGTCCACTCTTCCTGAGTTTGTCTATGAGGATATTCTGCTGTTCACTGATGTCTAAGATGGCACCAGTGCCAGCTAAAGCTTTCCTTGTGACTGTGGCATGCTCAAAGAGCATTCTTTGGCATCTAATAAAAGGTATATCCTCGTGATGTGGTCTCTCCCCTCAGCAGGGACACTCAGAGGGTATCTCTTCTCTATCAGGATGTTATTTTCATGAAGCTTGTGAGAACTTAGCAAGCTTCTGACCCCCTTGCACCATCTGAAACCAGGCAGGAAGTTCAAAAACTGATTGAGTTGGGAAAACAGACACAAACTGTTGCAGATCTTTTCCATGTGGTTATGGTTGCTAGTGTGTTGAATCAGCCTACAAATCATGTTTTAGGAATAAGGAAGTAATTACATGAATGGTTGCTAGGAAATGCAATAGAAATGACAGATATATCTGCTGGCTAGAAAATGTTGGTTTAGCAGTGTTGTCCATGTTAACTTATTAAGATGCCATGCACTGTTTTCCACCGTTTTATTCCCCTCTTTGAATTATGCATCTAAATTACCTACTGATTATAGCAGCTATTTGTTAGCTTTTGGATGGACCATAGGAAATTTTTTCCTTTTCCAGCTATCAGGCCCAGCAGGCTGTCCATGCTGGAAGCACTTCAACAGTCAGCCTCTTTCCAAAGAATGGTGCAGTCTCCTGGATGTTTGGCTGTGCCCTTCTGTGAGATGAGCTGTGCAATTCCCGTGCACCCCCATGCACTCTTTCCTATTCTGAATAAGTTTTCTTTGCTTAAGCACCACAACTGTCTTGATGAGTTACTGGGTTGGATTTGCTATTCTAATAGCTCCTATTGGCCTTTAGAACAAAATGTGACAGACTGTTTTTAGTATTGTAAATAAATATTTTTAATAAAGTTTATAAATGTACAAAATGGATTTCAGAATGGAACTAGATTGCATTGTCATAGGGCCATTAATTGCATTTATTGGCAGAGATGGGCCAACTGAAAATTTGGTTAAAAAATTGACATTGATAAGTAATACAAAGTTGAGGCATTCTGCATTTCTTAAAACACTGCATCTTTTGTAGGGATCAGAAATAGATGCAGCTTTCCTCTCTGCCCCCCTCCCCAAATGATTTCGGAAATGACTCACATTCTTGCAGATTTTGGCAAGCTTTCTTAATCCCCTGTCTCACTCTGTGGCTCGTGTTCCAGGCAAACTTTGCAACAGTTGCTGCCAAGCTACAGGTGAATGCAGAAGTAGGTGGCAGAACCGGACATCCAGAGGTGAATGACCTCTGTGTGTTTTGGCATGTTGCTTGACAGCTTCTGGAAGGTCTTCTGCAGATAGTGTTTGATATTTCCAGTATTGCCCATGTGTAGAGCCTGCAATTACCCTAGTGATAGGAAGAAAGGGTTAGAGACACAGTATGAAGAGAATTCTCTCTTAGTTAAGACACTGAGGAAGTGAACTAAACCTTGCTCTAAATGAAGTTTAACTTGTGCTAATGATGAAAAATGTCTTAACTCATCTTCAAAGCCAGGGATATCTGGCCCTGAGAAAGTGCCTTCAAATTAATTACACTGCATTATTTAATGGCTATAAAATTCCAAGTCCCTTTGGTGTCTGTTAACTGGTTCCCCTGTAATTGCAGAGCAGTTTTCTAGGAGAGGAGAAATTGTAATTTTATTGTTTAGTATATTAGCCAGAAGTGAAGTTTGATGTGTTCTAAAGTGATATTCAAGTTATCAATGTCAATTCCAGACTATCAAATAAAGAGAATTTTATTTTTAAAGTAGTCTGATTGTAGATTGCACAGGTATTTTCAGCAGTAATGAAAAATCTGTCTTAAAAAACGTCATTGCTGAGAACCTGTGAGTGTCTGAACTACCCATCCTCTGAAAATTGCTGTAGTTGTTGTATTTTGATCTGTCTGTAAAGGATCCTGACTGTGGGAAGCTTAGTTCATCAGCTGACCACAGGTTCTCCATGTGCATGATAACAGCTGTTGATGAGTTTTCTGTTCCTTATCCCCACCATGGCCCCCAAGTAACCTGCTTTTAAACACTGCTCAATTAAACTTTTTCCCCTTTCACCATCCTCCAAGAAGGTACTATGATTTGCATATATTTCTGATCTCCTCTCTTCATTTCTTTGCAAAATGCTCCACTTCCACCATTATTTTTTTTCACTCGTGCTTGTGTGTTTGTGGTGTTTGTCCACCAAAGGGCTGATAACATCATCATCTTTGAAGTGAAGGAGATGAGAACCAGAAGGGAATCAATCCTATGTGTCCTCAAATATACAGCCTGATCACCAAATTGAGTCACATTTCAATAGAGGTTAATTAGATGTTAAACACTAAACGTCTCTTACATTTAGTGGATGACATTAACTTTTCTGCTCATGGTTTGTCAGTGATCATGTGTCATTTATCATTATTTGTGTGAATGAGCCGAGGCTCCTTTCCATCACTATTTACTCCCATCCCATGCTTAACAAAACCAGAATAGTGAAAAATCAAATTAAAAAGCACTGAAGAATTTTTAGGAAAACATTGAACTATAAAGACAAATATTGTCCCGACAGCTACCTTTGCTCTAAGCTGAATCAGATCAGCTCTTGCTGTGCTTTGACTGACTCAGATTTAAACAGCTCGATGTTAATCTAAATCTCTTGTTGTTGGAAAACACATTTTTAATTTGAATATAATTAACTCCACCAATGCACTCAGGAGGAGAAGAGCTACAGGGGCCTAAGTAACCCCACAGTAAAAGTATGGAGTTGCCAACCCTGTCCTGTCTCTTTGAAACAAAATGTTGTATTTGAAAAGAAAAGTTAATGAGTAGTGTGGCTGGCAAGCTGGCTGCCTCCCAAGCTGTCTGGAGGCAAGCAGGGCCTCCCAGGTGATGCACAAGGTTCTTGGATGCGTGGATGTGCTCACTGCTCGCTTGTGAGGTTGCAAACACGGTGTAACACAACACTCTGGTCTTGAAGGGTAAATGAAGTGAGAAAATACAGTGGGTAAAGCCCTGTCAATGACAGAGCTATCACTGACTTAGGCAGAGACTTTGGCTTTTATCTTCTTTTTCTTGTTGTTGTTGCTCTTTCCTTTTGCCTTTTATTTTGTTTGTTTGGTTTTGTTTTTTGTTGTTGTTGGGTTTTTTTGGTCTGTTGGGGGTTTTTTTTGGTTTTTTTTATGAGTGAGTGTGCTTGACTTGAGTGGTAAACAGGATCAGAAAAATCCTTCTGGGGTCTTGCAGGACACCAACCTGCTCCAGCTGCTGTTGTGTGCCAGGCACAAAATTACTCTATACATTGCATTTTCTAGAAATCCCTTACGTGGTGCCCCTAACCAGAGCAAAGAAACATGGACTGACTTGTATTATCTTTGTAAAGCTCTATCTGTCATGGCATTGCTCTTACTACGTCCCTTGAACAAGGAGTTGACTTTAGAAAAGGGAGACATTCTCATTGCTATATGCATGTGAAAATACAGATTTTGAGAGCAGCTCTTTGAAAAACTTGAAATACCCAACTCAAGGCTAGCTGCATTTTTAGTCCTTTTTTTTTTTATTTTCTTTCTTTTTTTCTCCTAAATTCTAAAATTGCTGGTTTACCCTCTCTGCTCCAGAATGCCAAAAGGTGGATTAGTTTAGTCCATTATCTGAGTTTCTAAATTACATGTGGGACATGATGCCACATGCTTTCTCTTAAACTACTAGGGTTTTTTGCCCTGTTCTCCCCTTCTGGATGTCTCACCTGCTTTGTGTGTCTGCTGAATACTTTGTCACTTGGTTTCTGGCTAATCACTTCTGATGAAGGGCTTTGTCTCTCTTGTGCCAAAAGATTTGGCTCAGACTTCCAAAGCAATTGCACAGGTTATTTGAAGGGTTTATTTTCTTTCCAACAGAGATAATCTTTATCACATTAGATTTTACCAACTTTGTCCTTTACAACAAGCAGCATAAAATTAAACCAGTACAGACTTTAAAAACACTGGTTTAGATGTTGTGTTTAAATGTGTTAGAATCTTGTGTTGATTCAGGAGTTATTCATTTATAATTTCAAGATAACTGTGGAATATCTAATTTTTTTTGAGCTGAACATATGATTTAAAGCTTACTATATAAAGCCTGGGAATCATTACATTATACTACTGCTGTAAAGCTAAAAAGAGACAGGTGGAATAAATGTGCTGTGTGAATTCTACAGACACCTATTACACTCTCTTTAGCAAACATGATGATAAGGCTGATCTTAATTGTAACCAAGCCATCTATAAGAACTAATGGCTGGAAGTTAAAGCAATACAAATTCCATTTAGGAGTGTGATATCCTGAAGGGCACATGGGTGAAGGATCACTCAATAGCCACCTGCATCTTTCACTGTTTGCCTCAACACTGGCTGCTGGCCCATAGGAGGTGTGATACAAGCCTAAATGGAGCTTCTGATCCAACCTAAGGTAGCTGCTTTTATGAATTGAATAAAGTATGATTTTTTAAAAGCTGATGACTACTGATGAGGCAAAAATACTTAGGAATATGGTGGGTTTATTCCCAGGGCTTTGCTTTCACATTTATAATGAAATTTGAAACCAGGTCAGTTTTATGCTTGCCTCTTCTTTTGCTTATGTGGAAGCAGATATTTTTCACACATCTGCTTTTATTCAATGCTAAGTTCTATATGGATCAAATCTTAAGTAACTTAGCAGCAGATTAATATTTTGCTGGCTGTGTCTACACAGCCTGTTGCACATCACTCAATTCCTGTGCTCCCGAGGGTCTGAAGCCCATGGCCAGTTCTGTGGGCTGAGCTAGTACAGCTTTGCAAGGCTTGGGCTCAGAGTCTGGGGCCGCTGGAACCAGGGGCTGCTGGAACCAGGTGCCACTTGTCAGGGCAAGGACAAAAGCTGCTTGCTTGTTCCTGCTAGGTATTGTGTAGATTCACCTACAGACAGACAGGAAAAGCCTTTATCTGTAAATAAACATTACAAACAAATCTGGACTTTGTTTGCTAAACTCCTTTTGTACAGCAGAAAACAGTTTATTTATTACATTTTTCACCATAATATTTACCACCATTGGTTAATAAAATATTACCTGTTAAATCTTTTGTAAAAAGAGTGAGTTTTTTTCTTTCCAGAGAAAGTACTTTTCCCACTTTTGGCCTCATGGTATTTAGTGTTTTTTCCTGCCTAGATGCTGCAATTTCTTAAAAAAAGTCAGGCTGTAAACAGTTCTGTTTCCATGCAATGTTGAGCACAATGGAATTTCAGAGTTTGAAATTGCATCTACAGGGATCTAGGCTTCTTTCTCTCCTTCTCTCCATCCCACCTTTCAACGTGATATTCTGTTACACCTTTGCCTGGGATTATGTGGACTGCAAGAAACAATTTGACTGATGGTTTTTAAGCTGTATTATAGCTGCCAATGTCTGGAAACAAGGATAATGTCCTAGACCAATGAAAGATAACAGCATTTGAAGTATTTTGTCCATTTTCAAGTTCTAGACTGGTCAGTGACAATAAAATAAAAGGTACAGACTTTTATTTGGTGTGAATATTGGGTGTTTGTGAAAGGATCATCAGTAAAGCATTTGTTTTAATGCAGAACAGACTCATGAGCCTGCAGCATATTTGATATGAACAATTCTATGACTCTATGAATTTGTTCAGTGGCAAAGGATTATGAATACAGTACTAAGGGTGCTGCAGCATTCACACAATGCAGTAGGAGCTACTTCTTCCTTTCCTTCAAAAAAAAAGCAGCAAGTCTCTACAGCAGCATGTATCGTCATCTTACAAAGAAAGAAGCCAGAAAGCTGAAGAGAATTTTTCTCCGAAAAAGTCTTTTTACTACTTTAACTATCTTTTTGTGCTTGGTTAAAGAGATTTGGCTGTCATTGGACTTGCACACACACTCATCCCACTTCAATTTCTCCTGTCCTCCACCCTGTCAACAGTCACATTTCTGCAGGGTGAAGATGAAGTGTGGAAAAAAAATATTTGGGCTTTCTGTTTCCTTTTTTTTTCTTCTTTCATGTTTATACAGAGGCTGAATGAATTTTCGGTGTTATTGCATACCAGTTTCCTACTTACTAGTTGTTTTCCAATAGCACCTGCAGGCCTGCACTGCCTGCACTGACATCAGATTGGCAAAGGGTGCAAGAAGAGATGATGCCATCTGGGGAACTGAGGCAAAGAAAAACAAAGTGGCTTCCCTAACATCAGGCAGAATTATGTCAAAAAGCTGAAATTTGAGATAATAAGAAACTGTTTAACTTTTTTTTTCCTGAGTTTTTCTAAAGTGTCTACAGTGCAGACTGTGCTCTCTTGGTGTACATTTGATTTTTTTGTACTCAGGTATTTTTTACTGAGCCCTGTCCTCTGCATCTTCCTCCCAGTCACAGGCAGTTAGATATTGAAGCATATCCTGGAGTCACAGACAGTCACAAACAAGTAAAAAAATGGAGGTGAGAGAGAGGACAGAGGCTGTTTTAGTTAAATCATTCAATTGGTCACTGAGGAACTGCTAGTGTCTGTATTCCTATTCATGGTACATCTACACTATAGGTACACCTGTACTCATGGGAAAGGCAGCTAGGATAGTAGTCTGCTTTCATCTGGTGAAGCGAAATAAACTGTACTGGGAATCATCATTTTACAAGTGTTTCTACCTTTATGTTGCTGGACTGTTTCTTCCCTCTGTACTAGGCAAAGCCTATTTGATGTACAGAAATGGTCTGACAGTGGATGCTCTGTCATGGTAATAAATTTGCTGTGGCTGACCTGATGTCAAAACTAAGCAAGAGTGAAGCTGAGTTTAAACAAAACTTGTTTCACATAGTGCTACCTCAAAAAATTACAAGAGATTTTAAAAGTAAGGGGCTCCTGTTGGTGTAGGTTTTCTCTCTTTCACCCAGGTCAGATTTATGTCTGCAGCCATTTTCTGTAACCAGTTGTTGTCTTTCTCTTAGCTGGGCTATCTCCCCTTTGCTGTGGTTGCAGGGGCACTGGCATGTGCTGCCAGCAGGAGGTTGGGGCTTGGCTGCAGGTTGTTCATGTTCTTCATCACGTAGTGTGAGCTCCAGCTGTCTGAAATGACCTGCTGTGCTGGGAAAAAGTGCTGGAAACCCTTCAGGAAAAACCACAACTGTCTGATGTCCTGCCTAGATCAAATGTGCAAGAGTCAAATTTGTCACTTGGTCAGTTTATCAGTAGGACAGGCTTGATTATGGCTGTCTGTGCTGTTTGTTGGAGATGAACAACAAGGCAAAAAAACTGGAGTGATATATGACTATGGGAAAAGCTGCTGAAAAAGTACTGTCAGTCTGTAAGGACTGCCTGTTTGTTCTTAGAAGTCTGCACAGAGCATCTTGTAATGTTTTTATGCTTGAATGTACGTCTGAGTATACAGTTGTATGATTATCTGCATGACTTTTCTTTTTTTTTCATTTCTCACAGTGCATGCCAATTAAGGGCCTTGGATTTGTGCTTGGAGCCTACAAATGTATTTGCAAGGCTGGATTCTATCATCCCAACATCTTCTCAGTGAACAGCTTTCAGAGTAAGTGCCTTTTCTTGAGTTAAAAAAAAAAAAAAGAAAACAGAGCTAGCATTAATAATGCAGGGCTGCTTTTTATCCTCGTCAGGGTTATACAGTAAAATCCCAGTGGTTTGCAACTCTCGGATTATATAATCACTTAAGGAGTTCTAGCCCTTTGGTTTGTCATTCACAATACTCTTGAGAATCCTGTAAAACATACCCACTTGAAGAGTATTTGATTTGTAAATAAATTAAAAAACATGAAAAGAAGTCTTGCTAAGGGGAAATAGAGATTTCTGGCATCTGTGCTCATGCACAAGTATTCTGAAAATTAATCCACTCATTTTCTGTTTAGCCAGAAGAAATGAGAATGCCCTAGCCTCTGGCTTTGTGCAGGCTTTAATTGTTTTCATTTTACTTCATTTGCAAAGGAGAATTCAAAGGAGCATCCAAACTCTATTATGTGCTGATGAGGTAATAGAGATGGTTCTAGCCTGGGGGTCTGTTGGGCTGGATGTATGGATGACATACATCCTGCCCACGCCCAGGACACACATCGTATGATTCTTAGACTGAGCTGCCCACAACAGGAGAAACAGAGCTCAGCTGATGCTTAGCAGGGAAAACAGACAAACTGCATGCCCAAAGCTGATGTCTCTTACTGTCATCATATGACCAAATCTCTGTACGGATTTTGTACTGAAATTGTTGCAGTTGTACTGGTAGAGCTCATGCTGCAGTCACAGGGGCAAAGCTGCTGCTTGGAGGTGTAACAGAGCATCCTTCTCTGCCTCCTGCTTTTGGGTTCATATCATGCCCAGCTTCTTTGCACCATCCTTTAGCCAGAGGTTCATGTCATCAACTCTCACTGTGAGATCAGTTTGTGTGAGATATCCAGGGAATGGCAAGGAGTAACTTTCACTGAGCTTAGTTCAGGACTCCGTGTGTTATCTCCTGCCTTGTGTGCAAATAGCTGTTTCTGTTCCCCTAGAGAAATACCTCCAGTACTAATCAACACTTGATGTGCATAGATATGTATATATATATATAAATAAATAAATAAATAAAAATATATATAAAATATATATTATGTATAGGGGATATAATGTTTTCTGTATATATTTGTAGAATAAATAGCACAGTTTGTTCAACAGTTTATCTGCTGACTGTTTCCCTTGTCTTCATATTGTAAAGTGTTGCAGAAGGCAGCCTTGTGATAGTGCTATTTCTCTGGGCTGTGTCACTCTTTTGCTGGAGTAAGGAGGATGTTTGGTTCTTCCTGAAGTGCAGTGAGTTCTGGTGGAGTTAGGATTTAATTCCTTGAGAGAGCATATAAAGAAAAACTTCTTAGATATTTGTCATACTAAATGCCATAGAACACACGCAAAAGATGTGTTTAGAGATCGTAACAACATTGATCATGAGGGATGAGATTAATTTTATTTCATATCAGTTGTGCAAAATATATGTGCTTGGTATATATTAGTCACTTAGGTTTCAGCTGCAGTCAGCATGAAGAGCATGGCTCCCCTGGAGGGTGATTTGTCTTTAGAAGGAAAAAATAATACCTCAGGTTTTTTTCTCCATTTGTTATAGAATTAAGAGCCTATATAGTTACCTTAAAATGGCTATTTAGCTCCTAATAAAGTGAAATTTGTCTCAAGAAAGTTCGTTTATGCTGATATTATAGCATGTGGGGGGCCAGTTTGAGTTGAGCCTTTGTTGCTGTGGGTAACCTGAGTTTTGAAACAGTAATGAGGAACTTTTAAAATTCCTCCAGATGCAGCTCCATCTGCCAAGTGGTATAGATGATTTCAAAAAGTTAAGAGTGAGACTGGAAATGACTAAAGTAATGAGAAAAGCCTGTGGTTCAAAGGAAACTTGGCCCTGTCACACAGCTGCATTCTGTAAAAAGAAAAGAGGAAAAAATTGCATGGCTAAAATGGCTGTAGTATGTATCTGGTGGTTCAAAATTTTGTTAACATAGGAATTCTAGACACGAATTCTGCAAGCAATTTTGACGGAAGCTGTCTGACCTGGAGATCTTTTTGTGGAGCTAGGTTGGTGAAATCTGATGATAAAAGAGATGAAACCGAATAGGAATGTTAATCATTTAGAAAGTATTCCTAGTGGAAGAAAATAAAGGGGCAGCAAAGATTTGCAGGTCTCAAGATATAAGAAGGAAGATAGATAGCGAAAAATGACCAGTTTTGTACTCCACTCGATTGAAAAATTGGATTGTGTTGTGTCTTGAAATAGGAACATTTCTCAATGACACTGGGATTCTGCACCACAGCAAAACATGGTTAACTACAGTTGCACGTTGTGTCCGAAGTGTCCGGCTTTTGACTGGGGGAGAGGTTCTGCTTTAGGCTCAGATTAATGTTTTGGTTTGAGTCTGAAAGATATCTGTATGATATGGCTTTGCAGAGACATTAAACACTCTACACAGTTTACTGGGAGGCTCTTTGGGAACCTGCAATGTGACATAAACAGTGTCCTGTGTAGGAAAGGTTCTGCGAATCAGTTACTTTTCTATCCTAAAGCAGCATGGTGTTGCTACTCCCAGGGAGGCTGCACGTGTTGTGAGTTCCCAAAGAGTGTGTGGGACAGGAGCACAGCTGGAATTCAGGCTGTTCTCCTACTGAATAAGAAGCCAGGTAGGAGGGCATTTCCCTCCCAAGTCTGCATTCGTTCTTCAGAACTGACGGTGCCAAAATATGTAAAACCTTTCTATTTTTTTACATATGTTAATGAGGACCTTGGGTACTAGAAGGGCTCAAAGTTATTACCATACTTCCAGGGTGTCTTTTGGAGTTGGAAATTGATTTTAGAAAAAAACGCATTTCATGTACATAAGTTGTATTAACCTGTAAGTGCTTGAGTACACGATTATGCACTTTGTCCTAATGGCTCGTTTTTAGGTGGCACTATTAGTATAGGTAGAAGAGACTAACTGATTACTTACATTTTAGCCTCCTATAACACCCTTCTCCAAAGCACTTCTGTTCTCTGCCTCATGGGGTAGTCAGGTTTGCACTGGAAAATCCTTAGCAGAACAACGGTGCTTTGTTCAGCCTTGAAGTTTGCTCTTTAGCAATGCATCATCCATATATTGCAGAAATTCTCAGCTGTGTCTGTTTGGATGTGGAACCTGCCCTGCTTGTACCAGCAGTGGCTCTTTTGTCTGAATATGGGACTTTGCTCTCTCTAACACTGCCATGATCACATAAAAATTTCCAAGAGGGGTTTCCAGTTCAACAGGAATTCCCATTTTTTACACCTGCCCTTTGGCTTTGCTTCTTCAACAGAACTTGCACGGGCAGATCTTTGCACATAGGAAGGTTGTCACTGACTTCAGTGATCCCTTTCTGGCGGGAGGCTTATGACCATGGCTGATGACCAGGTTTCGGTGCCAGGAAGTCCAGTTATATTCTCACCAAGTTACTGCAACATTGCTGATGCAACTCTAGCATTCCTAATTCACTGTGTTATAGAACAGGAGCAGAATCAGTCTTTTGTTCTGCTTAGTGCTCAGCATGCACTGTGCTCTCTGTGTTCATGTGCTGAGTTCTGACTGGAGTGTGGGATGATTTGGTTTGGCACAAAGCAATCCCTGCCCTGGCTCTCAGCAGTCTGTGGTGCCACTCTTACTTTGCAGGAAGATCTCAGCTGGCAGTGTCGCAGCTGCTGAGGCATCCCTTGCGTGGCAAAGTGTCCTTAGGAGAACCAGAGCTGATGAAGAGTTACCCTCAGGAGAACATTTCAAAAACAGATGGGCCAATCAAACAGAAAAATAAGGCTGGGATAGAAGATAGAAGAGCTAGGAAAAGAATAGGGTAGATTGGAAATAGATGAAACATTTAAGCTTTTTTTATTTTATTATACTTCATGTTAGCTTATGTCCCTATTCCTACTTTCCACCTACTTTGCTTTGCTCTTTTCTCCTTCCTTTTTATCCTTTTAATTTTTGGTTACTGCATTTTTTTCTTTTCTTCTTTCCTTTAGAATGGTATTTTTTTACACCTTACTCATTTTCAGTTTTAACTCCTGCAGCAGTGTTTGCTTCCATCTCATTTGTGAGAGTGCTAAAACTGCTGCTGCCTTACACAGAGCAGAAATGACTCCTTGTCCATCTACCTTACCAGTGTCTAGAATCTTTTGTCATCTTTTGAGGAGGAAAAACTGTTTTTACTCACTGCGGGAGACATGTAATCCCAAAGAACTGCTGAGATGGGAGAGGGCACAATGAAATGTCTAGCAGTGCTGTTAGAGGCACTCCAGGCTTGGCTTGGACAGTCTGTGTTTTGAATGAATGTTACATTGACTTTGTGAGAGGACAGGACCATACAAAAAGGGCAGAAATGTTCAACTATGCATTGGGCAGCTGTGCCCTGAGACATACAGTCAGGGCAAGGGTCTGGGTGGACAAGATCCGTGTCAGTGGTTCTTTCCCAAGAATTCATTTTTGAGGGTCTGAAAAATGTTCTCTTTTTTCGTCAAGGAGAAAAAAAAAAAAAGAAAAAGGCATAAAAAAAGGGGAATTGTTAATTTTTCCTTATCACATTGTGGAAAATCTCAAGTAGATCCAATTTCTTCTGTCTTTCTTTTATTTGCTATAAGGAAGAATCGCACAGAATCACAGAATCCAGTAGGTTGGAAAAGACCTCTGAGATCACCAAGTCCACCCTGTGAGTGATCCCCACCTTTTTAACCAGAGTACTGAGTGCCTCATCCAGTTGTTCCTCAGACACCTCCAGCTCCATTTGATAGTCAAAAGATATTCACAGAAAAATCAGTCCTGGCTGGCAGTGCAGACAGTGCAGAAGATGTGCATCAGTGATCTTCCTTTGTATACAACAGACAATATCACAGAATCAGTAGATTGGAAAAGACCTCTGGGATCATTGAGTCTACCCTATGGCCAAACACTACCATAGAGGAGACTGTGGCACTGAGTGCCATGTCCAGTCTTTCCTTAAACTCCTCCAGGGACAGTGACTCCACCACCTCCCTGGGCAGCCTCTAAACACGACACCAGACACATCTAAACAAAAGCTTACTGTTGTGTTATGAAGTCATATCCATGGGATATTTGCTTCAACATGCAACTCTTTATTGGCTGTTATCCCTGTACTATGTGATGAGCATCCACATGAAGAAACTCCCACATATGATTCAGATAAGAAACTGCTTGATAAAATGGAATATAATGTATTTGCAACGACTTTTGAGGTTGAACATTTCAGAAATAAAGTAAGTGCATCAAGTTTAGGATCGTGCAAAATTATCAAGCCATATTCATATAATATTTGTGACAAGTAGTCTCATAACTGTGGGTTTTAAATTACATTTTTTCAGTGTGTAAGTTTTTATACTGCAAATTATTTAGTTGACACAATAGAAATATATTAACAAATGGCTTATGGGGCTCAGAAATGTGAGGTTTTAAAGAGGTGGGCTAATTGAAGGGCAACTATAGAAATTATAAAGGAACAGATATATGGTGGAAAAGCAGGTTGACATGAGTTTAAATGTTGAGGAAATGAAATGGAAAACTTGGACAGTAGGGAATGCACTCTTGGTTTGGATGTGGAGGTGGGAGACTGTGAGGTCTCTCTCTGACAGAGGACAGTGTGGGTCTGTTGCTCTAGCTGTAATTAAGAAAACAGGGATTTAATGTTAGATTTGGAGAAGGTGGTTTCTGTTAAAGCTCTTGGAATGGTAATGGGCTGAGGTCCATGGGTGTGTGCTCTGAGGAGAAATTCCAGCCCTAGGATGTCTTCAAGATTAGTGTTCCTTAGAGGTTCTCTGTCTGCTTGGTGTGCCCAAGCATCATAATTTTCCAAGATTTCCATTCCTGCCTCACACGGTCTGGGTCAAAAAAGCACAAGATCTCTTCTTGCTGACTCTTTGTATCTAAAAAATCTGACTTCCAACATGAGTCAGCACTATGCTATATTCAGGTTTCCAACATCTTTGTTTAGAAAAAAGCTCCAAGGAGAAATTCACGATTTTCAGGAGAAATACCATCCTGTTCTCTGCTCACTATGAGATGTGGGAGGGAAGCATCCTACGCTGAAGACAAGGAGCATGGGGCTGCTGGAACAACAAGCCAGATAAGCAGACCTGAGTATGTGCCCTCTTTCCCTTTCCCAGGCTTTCCCTGGCAGCAGATGTGTGCTCATGTGCGTTCGGACGTAGATTTGAGAAAGCAAGAAGTAATTACCCTTGTAGATAACCTTCTGCTTCAATTATTTCAAGTCTGAAGAGAATTGCATAAGGCTATGTGCATGTGCAGCACAGGTGGAATAGGCTGTCTCTTGAAGGACTCACCAATGCATGATTTACTACTTTCACTGACAGAGAAGGAGAATTTTGATCAAAGAAATGGAAGCAATTCTCTAGAATTGTGAAAAGTGAGAGGGGTTATCACACATTTTAACACAGCATTGATTGGCTTTAGCCACGTTCTCTTGTTTCTGTGAGTTCCTAAGGTTGTCTTGCCTGTAATAAACATTTTCAACAAGTTCATTTTTTCCTTGTGTTTAACAATATTCTCTTTTTTTGATCTCTTTCTCTTTTACCTTTTAACTCTCTTCATGGCCTGTAGGGTAAGCAGCCTTGCAGGGGTTTATGCGCAAGTGTTATGGGTCAGAAAAATTAGGAATCTTTCTGTGTGCGCTGTTGATGGGTTCACTTTGATGGATGAGATGCCAGTTCAAGAGTCATTGATTTTCCTAGACAAAATATTAACTTTCCAATGGGTTTTCTTCCTGGTGTGCTTGTGTGAACAATGGAAAATTATACTTAGTCTAAGTGCGCTGGTTTTGCTTTGGAGACAGAGTAGTGCAATCATGCAACAGCCTGTTGAATGAATGTTAATTAAGAGGGGTTTTATCTAATTTGAAGCTCATTAATTCACTGGATAGCATTTTTATAAAATTGAAGAACAATCTGAAATAGGATCAGAGCTTGTACTATGAACATTAGGTAGATAATGGGTCTGCCCTTCATGTGTCTGTGTAAAATCCTTTCATTGTTCCCAAATATTTAAGGTAATTTTTTCCCCATTCAAAATTCTCCGTCACAGAATTTCCTGTGCAGATTTAGCCCACTTTATATATAACAGGAAAGCATTTGATGTTTAATAAGCTCACTTTCCCTTATGTCTAGATTAGTCTGTGTTTTCTGAATGTTACAAAGGATGGTTCAGTGAGAAAAGCAACACTGGCCAAGCTATTTTGTAACCTAATGAGAGAGAAGGGGAGGGAAAGGAAGCCCAGCAGAAGACTGGTGATGAACTCCCCGTCCTGTACAACTAAAGGTGTCTCTCCTCGCTCTTCTGATACTTTCAGGAAAGGATGCAGAAAATCGCTTTTCTGGTGGTGAATTGTCAGAGGAAGTCTACACCTGCCTACCCTGCAGAGAGGGATGTTCTTTCTGCACAGATGATACTCCCTGCTATGCACAGGAGGACAAGTATTTACGGCTGGCTATCATCTCCTTCCAAACGCTCTGTATGCTGCTGGATTTCATAAGCATGCTGGTGGTCTACCACTTCCGCAAGGCAAAGGTAAACCCGCGTGTTTTACTGCGATGGTCCTGCTCACCGTGTGGTACACGCTCATTTATCTCAGGTGTATAGCTTGCCATTTGGAAAGTCAGTTTCTCAGGCAAGGAGCTCAGCTCAGGGGGAGGATGGGATTTCCAAACCAGGAATGTTTTTCTAAATTGTTTATGTAGTTTTGAGGAAAAAAAGAAATGCTGAGTAATATGTCTCTTCTGGTGAAATATGCTTACATTTATAGATGTTCAGCAAAAATCAAGGAAACTATTATGTTCAAAGTAATTTTGGAAAATCAGACCAATAATGCACATATCTATGGGGACATGGGGATTTTAGAAACTTGGGATCTTGAAAGTCTCTGTTCTACCACTACTGGGAATGATGTTTGGTTTCAATATATTTGAGAGACTAGCTGGAAAATAATTATGGCAAAGAGAAATATTTCTGAATAATTCTAGTTCCTAGAGAGTTTAAATGTGATTCTGTGATTAAAGATTATTATTTTTTTCACTAAAGCATGAGTATATTAAAGAGTGTCTGTAAATTGCTGATGCAGCATTTATGTACTAAGCTAATGAACTTTCTGCTTTTACCTCACTGAAAATCTGGTAACATCTCTTGGAATCTCACTGTTGCCTCAGTAAATGCAGAATATTCTCTGAAAATTCAAATTTACTAAAAAGAAATTAACTGAAGCTGGCATGTATTCACTACTTACATTTGGGAGACGTAGGTGTGCACGCAGTATGCTGCATTATTGAAATTAATAGCTTCATCCACTTTCTATAACTAGATAAGTATTTCCATTTTGGTTTTTGGAACACTTGATCCCCCAGTCTTCCTGATCCTGCAGTGTCTGTGTTACAAATGCGTGGCTCATTTTGAAAGACTTTAATATCCTGCCAGGAAATCACAGAACGAGCAATAACGTTCCTTTTTTTTTCCTCTTCTGTTTCTGACAGTGTCTTTGTATTTAATGATATTGCATTAAATGATTCAAATTACAGACTTAATTGTATTCATAAAGTTTTTTTGTTATGAAAAGTTTGTTGTAGGCATCTGTTTAGTTGCTTGACATTAACTTAGCAGAAGAACTTCATTCCAATTTTGTGAGGTTTTAATCTGGTAATGTAACTCACTTTTAATGTCATAGACAACATCATGGCAGAAGCATTTCTTGTCAGTGAAAACTATTTCTAGACCTGCAAAGTGATGTGCAGCTATTGCAAGCTGGACATGACTTCTTTTTTACACACTGAAATATCAATTGTTTTATAGGAAATTTTTATGTTTTCTCACAAATAGGTTCAGATCAGACACAGGTAAAACTGTGTATACTCTTGCACTTGTACACTTGCATATGTTTTGATATAGATATCCGCTACAGTAAAAAGATATGTCTTTATTAGACATGACACAGAAATCTTGTGTTTCACAAAACCTGCTAGTCATGAAAAGCACATTTTTACATTTATGATGATTAGTCATTTCTCCAAAGTAGTCTATGAGTAAACAAACACGTGGGATCCGAATCTTTAATACCAAAGCAATACTGAAGAGGCATATACACATCTTTCATTGTTCCTGAAGTGCTTTTCAGTCATTAAGAAGAAGTTTGAGCTTATTTTTTTCCAGATTCCCTCCTACCATTAGAAATCATGATATATGAATGAGAAGCAGACATAAAACAAAGCATTCTTTTTCCTAGAAAGAAAAATGATACCTTTGAGACATTGCAGTTCATTCAGTTGACCAGAGATGAATTCAATTACAATATTGGTACCTTACAAGAAAGTTGATTTTTCTCTAAATGTGTACTTCACAAGGAAAAGGGAAGGAAACATGAGCCAAAAAAATTAATTTGGTGATTAACACACCTTTCCATTATGATTGATGTTTTCAAGGAACAGAAACGGATAGATTTTTCATTGCTTTTCATGTCATTCAGTTGAGTTTTTCTTGGATATTCCTTTAGTCTTTTTTGTCTTGTTTTACAGCATGAAAAAGATCTTGTGTGTTTACCATGAAATGACAAGTTGTATGGAGGGCAGACTTGCTGAGAACAATGAGTATTTGCATCAGAAAACTGCTGGTTACATTAGGAAATGACAGAAATTGGGAGTGAAGTAAGAAAACTAGTAGCTTACTATGTACTCTTGGCCAAGGAGGCAAAATCATGAAAGTGAAAGAACACATATTGAAGAATATTCAAAATATCTACCTTTTTGAGAATTTCCAACTGTTAGTGAAGCAAACCACAATTAGGTTAATATACGTCTGTGATTAAAGTTGCTGTGTTAAACTGCTCATTTCCATTGTGCTGTATGGGTGTCAGAGAAGAGCATTTCTTTGGATTCTCTCCCACGTGTAGCACTACAATATTCAAACGGTTGCAAAAAATAGTTTTTAATGCAACATTTTAATAGAAAGAACAGTGTACTGCTACTATATCAAGAAGCAAACTTCAAAGTATTTAAGGAAGCAAAAGATGGGGGTTGAGAATAAAAGATTAAATTAAGGCCCTTTCAGTGCTGAAAAGAACGAAGAATAGATATGTGGCATTTTGATCCGGCTGTTGATCAGTAAAATCAGAAGGCAAATGGGATCAGGTTACCTCTTTAGTAAAAGTGACTGCAGAAGACTTCTCAATGCTTGTACTTCATGGGGGTAATTACTCCTGGCCCTGAGAAGTTAAGGTCTGCCAGCAGAAAGCACTTGGGAAGAAACACCTCAGGCACCTTGGCAGTGATATTGTGAGTATAATAATTCACAAAAAGAATGATAAAGGTCTATAAGCATCCTTTAGCTTTTGATGGAAGTGACAAGACATTTTTTTGTCTTAAAAAAATCAACGTAGCAGTAAGAGCAGATGCAGATCCTAAGTATTTTAGGGAAATGAAGAAATACCTCAGCTATTCAGATCATACTGGTTGCACTTCTTATGACCAAGCAGTACTTAAAATGGAAAATTGCCACCGGCCTGGTTTTGTCAACAGTGCGGGATAGATGTGAGATCCAAGGCAGTTACTGAAAGACCAGCCCCGGGTAAAAGATGGATGGAGTGCTGCACTGCCACAGAGCATGGCAGAGAATGGAGAGTGGATGAGAACAGAGACCTTCTGGACAATTACTGCCCAAGTGTTACTGACAAAACGTGATGATACAACTTTCATTTTGACATGATCTTTATTACTGACCTAGGCCATAATAATAAGGCTCTACAGGGAACCGGGTAAATAGCAGCTTGTGAGTTCCCACTCAGATCTTGACAAAATGAATAGTAATAAATGGGCAAAGCCTATAGCAAGCCAGATTACTGGCTTTTAAAAGCCAGGCTTCTCTTTGGAGGAACTTCTACAAGTCTCTTCTTCTAGAGCTTCTTAAGGTTCCTCTAAAGAATCCTCTTCAGAAAACCAGAAAACTGCTGAACTATTTACTGTGTAGTAAGTTTATGTTAATAGCAGTAGAGGAGCAATGGAAGATAGGAAATGTGACATCTGTATTTATGAAGACTGCCCATAACAGTGACAAGAACTAAAGGTCAGTAGGTCCAACTTACACACTTGCAAATTCAGAGTGATAGTAATAATAATAGAACTACTGGGTCCATGGGCAAGTGTGGGAAGTGTGCTTTTGTGAGAAAGTGATGCCCTACAAATGTATTTGTAGCCCTGTGAAGGGGGATTATGAGCATATGGATATATGAGTACTTCTTCCAAGGTCTGCCACCAAAAGCTCTTAAAAATTATGATCTTAAGGGACTAGGTGAGCTGCACTATATTTAGGTAACTAAGGGATGGCAGAGGAAAAGTCAGGGCAGGAAATATGGTATAAAATGTTGTACAGCAGGGAGATGTGAGTGTGCAAACATACATATATATATATATATATATATATATTTTCATGGTTCCTCTTATGGTATCATTAGAGGGATTAAGGATCAAGGGGTCTCTGAAATATTCAAGGGATCTCTCAAATGTTTTAAAAAGATGAAGTCGTTGCATTACACAACTTCTGGTTGCTTAATGTCACTCATTGGCAAAAATCATCATAGATCCCAAAGTATAAAGCAATTCAAATAGGAAGGAATCATGGAGGATATTTCTATATATATATTTCTGTATATGTTTCTAAATTTCTAGGGTGTTTAAACACAGTGGTTTTGGTGAAACATCTGGTGCCGCAATGCCATAATTTTATTGTTGGAAACTTGAAGGACAGATCAAGAAGGATCACTCTCTGCTTCTTTAATAATGCAGCACAGGCTGTGAAGTGAGGTAGGAGTCTAAATCAGAAAATCTTTTGTTCTATTGGCAAAGAGTCATTAAGTTAGATTTCATGTCTCCTTTTTAGAACCTTGTAGATACTCTTGTAGGCTTGCACATTTGATAGGTGATGAAACAAAATTCATCTTGTTCATTCAAAACACAGTTGGTCCAAACTACTGGTACCACTGACCAATCTGACCATTGCCAACGTGCATATGTAGCTGCAAAGTAGTGACTTCAAGCAGTAGTCAGAATTGGCCAAAAGAACAAAATGGAATGGCAAAAAGATACTATGACAAAGCTCAGATCAATGCTGAGGAATTCATTTGAGGCTTTGTCAAACACAGGTGAAAGTGACTCAGCAGCCCTGAGATCAGCTCAGCAGCAATGGTATTAAACTGCAAGAGTCTTAACTGGAGAAAGTCACAGGCAGAAAATGTGGCCCTTTGCCAAGAGAAGGAAGAACTCCAAAATGATAGGAACAAAAAAAATTTGGAAGAAGGCACACGAGGAGTAGCAGAAGCTAAACCACTAGTGAAAAGCTTTGTAGGGAAAGACAGAAAAAGATGAAAAATTTAACAGATAGAGAGGAGATGCTACTGCTATAATGGGAAAAGACAAAACATTTCAGTGGGAGAGGAAATGGGGGAAATGTGCCAAACAAAGAGAAAAGAGGAAAAATTATTCATAGCTAATACAGAAGGGAAATCAGATGTGTGGATCACTTCAAGGAAGTCTTTGCTCTGGATAGACCTCATGCCAATCAGTAGTAAAAGCTGGAAGCCGTGAGCCTGGCATTGACGCAAGGTGCAAGAGGCTCAAAAACTCAAGGGAGATGAAAATTTGTGAAATCCTATCAGAAAAGCTAACAGCACCTGACAGCACCAGTTTAACGACACTGAGGGAGTTGTGTGATGAAGCCTGGGGAAAAGAGATTTTTCCTCAATAGTGAAAATGCTGGCATTCTATTTGACTGCTCTGACAGAGTGATTTTCCTGAATCTGACCTGGGAAGAGGCTTCAGAGAAGTAAAGGGACACTGGATGCAAAACCAGGAACAGGCTCAGTGCTTCTGATGGTCATGATAAGTGTCTTAGCAATCACAGAGGAGTCTGTAAAGGAACAGACTCCTCTTATTTCCTTGGTTTCCAAAGGCTTTGGCAGAGTATGAGTACAAGAGGGTCTTGCAGAACAACTTTCAGCCTTTCCAAGTCAGATTTTCATGGCTGTATACAGAGATGCAAAACATTCTCTAAGTTGAACAACTGAGGAACAAAACAGCTCAAGGTGATACTAGCAAACATCTTTATGTGCTGTGGCATTATTATTGATTGAATAATGCAAACATCACTCCAAAAAACACGTCCAAAAAGTATGAGGCTAAGCTAACAAAAGTAGCTGGTTAGACAAGGACAGAAATCATGGGTGTCAAAACAAATATTCTCAAAAATAAGAAGCTGAACAGTGATTTTGTAAGAAAACGCATCAACAAAATAGAATTAACCTGTGCGAGTAGTGCTATGTGGACCAAGGGAGAGCTCAAACAACTCATTGGGGTTGACCAACTGCAGTATTGATTACATGCAGTGTAAGGGTAGCAAAGCTGCTGGGAAGGAACTGAACATTTAAATAACTATGAATATCAGATTTTTTCTTAAATTTCAGACTTAACATCGGGCTAAAAATCTGCCAGAGCCTTAAAGAGAAAACCAGCTGTACTGTAATCATGTTTTTGTAAAAGTACTGGACTGTGGAAGGACATTACCTGCAAAGAACCTAAAGGGCTCATCAGTTATCAGGCTGCCTTTTCAAATGAATCGGAAAGAAGAGCTGAAAATAACTGACCTTTGCATAGCAGCCTACCAACTCAAACAGGGAGCTCTCTGGTAGAATACAACTGCTGTGAGGAATTGTAAGTGCCCTTAAGAAATGCCAAGAACCTCTACTGGCAAAGAGAACAGAGAAGTTGATCTCAGCCATAGAGTGGAAGAGACTAATTGCTACTTTGTGATGAACGAGAGATGAGAATGTGCTGCCAGCCTTGACTCATGCTAGACCTTTTCAGAAGGGTCTTGTTTGCTGGGAATTCTCATTCGGATCAATGCTAAAGGCTTCAGAGTAGTTGCACTAAAGCCAAACTACTTTGCCCTCATCTCACCACCTTGTGGTGCTGCCAGGTTCTGAAAACAGGGGAACCAAGGGCGAGTGTGGGGATCTGGTCTTTCCATCTTCCTGATGTGCCTGTGGCCAGCATTTCTGGATGTAAATCCAGCATGTCAAGGTAAAATTGGTAGCAGTGAGCACACTTGGAAAAGGTTGTTTTCAGCTCTGTAAAATAATGGAAAAAATGCTTGGAGTTCAACATTAATTTGGAATGATGTTGTCATATGGCATTAACAATGATGAAGAACTGTGATAGAGCCCATTGGAATGAAAGGCTTTGCCCTATTTGAGACTGTTTCCAATCCCAAATATTGGAAATTTTTAGCTAAATGACCTTTCATTGTACTGGTCTTCCTCCCCTCTCCCCACCCCATTTATGAACATTCAAGAACTGTTGGAAATACAGAAATACAAATACTTTTAATGAGAGGAGGAAAGTATACATATTGAGCACTGATGAAGATAAAAACTCACTGTTAGCAGGACCACATGGCTAATCATCAACAGGAATAAATAATTTTACCTCTCTTGAGGGAACTGGGCAAATAATAGCTGCAGACTGTTTTTATACGGTTTTTATTCCGTCGAATACAGATTTTCAGTTTGGAATTCAGGGTGGCTAGATGCAATCTGCCAGCACTATCCCATTTTTCCATTTAGTGTAAATATATTTAAGTGTTCTGCTAAATATGATTTCAAAACTGTGAAGATAGTCTCTAAACTGCAATTTTAACACTGCACAGAACTGCATGTAGATGGAAAGGCAACATGCAAATTTATGCTGTAGTTCCCCTTTCTAATATTGAGAAATCAAGAATGTCTTTTCTCCCATGTTGCAGCCTTGATAGGATACAGTAATTCAGAGTGAGGTAATCACAGGCTATTGATGTGTAATACATCTTTAAATATTAAAGCATGCTGGCTTTGCAAACATACCTCTTTTTCTAATGTAAATCAGCCAATCCTTTTTCCTTTTTTTGACTCCACAGTGGCATCTTGATGTGCTTATGCCTGGATGCCTTTCATCTTTGGTGCACATTCTGCTTTTTTCTCCCTAGACAACAATTTCTGACATTTCAGCTGAAGTGGAAACTTGATAGAGGGAAGAGATCTTGTGCAGATGGAGCAGCTGCCTTTACATGCTGTGCTGGTGGGCATCCCTGATAGTTCACTCAGCATATACACATTCTGTGCAGTGCATTATGCACCCTTTCTTCATCCTATCCTAGGGTGAGAACCTAGTTTCTTGTGTTTTCTCAGGAAGTTTATTGTAGCCTTCAGGTGTGCAACTTTAAAGACATTGCCGATGTTCTTTTCAAAACTGTTGTTTTTAGTGGAATTCGCATTTCCTTTATTTGCATGTCCCTTCCCATTTTTCTGGCTAGTTAAGATGTGCCTTTAGGGATGCTGTACTTTCTTAATTCCCACATAAATAATTTAAGAGTGCCATGTTGGAAAGATGAGAAGTGGAGGGGCTGTTAGCCTGCAGCAGCAGTTGAGTCTCAGGGAGGATATACTGCCTGCTGGAGTTCCCAAAGACAGCAGGCATGGGTGGGCATAGCTGCAGTGGTGGCATTGCCCTGTGTTTGCAGGATATTGTGTGTAGTCACTTCATAAGGCCGAGCATGAGCATGTATTTGCGTTCTAATACACAGCTTAGAGGCATTGAGTACTTGTGAATAGAAAAATAAACTACAGACACTTTAGGCCTAATGAAAACTGAAGTGTGAAGAAAATAAAGATCTAGATATGAAATATGTTCACTGATTTCAGTTCAGCCTCATAAAGAAGAGCTAATGAGAAGATCAGGGTGGTAGGAAGCAAAAAAAAGTACTCTAGATAGAGTCTACTCCTAATGGACAAGGTAGGTCATAAAAATAACTTTTCATCAATACTCAGCAGTAGCTCTAAGGATTCAAAAGCTACAATCTTCTCTGTATAACTTTATATTAAGCCAATGCTTGTCTGTACAAAGTTGAATTGCACAACACCTTAGGGGGCCCATCTGGAAAACAGTTGTGGTTTTTCAAGGAGTGCACTGCCTTCAAAGTGATGTGAATCAGCCATGGATTGTGACACATTTGCTCCACTTTGACATTGAAACTGATTCCTGGCCTTTGCTTTCTTAATCTTAATGTCTTGCTGCATAAGACCTTGCAGACTGTGAATCATTGTTGCCTTCTGTCCCACCAGTACTCCACAAAACTCTACAGCACAGAGTCCCGAAGTTCAAATGAATGGAGCTGGTAGTGCACTTCCAGTGTAGCGTGCTGGCTAAGGATACAGCTGTCACCAAAGACAAAGCTGCAGTAGCCTTGAAGGCATATGTTCATTTGATTCTATTACATTATGATTTCACTTATAAAATAAATTATGAAAAATCAAGTAATTGAATTCTTGAATTCCAGCAAATATTTTCCAACAATGACAACTATTACAGCATAGAAAACTTTTTCCAGAGTTGTTTCAGAGTCACAAATTAAACTGAGCAAACTGCTAAGATTTTCGCTTGTCTGTTATTCTCTGATTCCTGCCGAGTCTTGTACTTATAGCCCTTACAGGGTATCTGAGTAGACTGAATGCTCTGTCACATGATAATAAGCTTTCCCCTCTGATTCTTTGATGCAATAACTTCAGGACGGTTGCATTTACCTGAAGTTTCATTTGGGTTCCTGAATGGGCATTTACAGATTTGCTGGGAAGAGACTTCCTATCATGTCAGCAGAATAACAGCGACATTATTTATTTATCCTGCTATTTGTCTTGGAGTTGTATCCTGCTGTGAACCTTCCTTGTACAATCAATAGCAATAGCAAAGTCCCTGGTGGCTTGTATGAGGTCTTTGGCATGCCTCCGTCTCCAAGAGAAGACTTCTGTCTGAAGCAGGCCTTTCTTTTTGTTTTAAGGGTCTAATAGTAGGACCCCATTTTTGATGTTGAAAAACCAGTTTAACTAAGGAGACGCTCTTATGAAGATGAGAAAATAGGGTTTTTTAGAAGTTTTACTCAGAGAGAAGAAAGAAGTAACGTAAGTTAAGATAAGGGGAAAGAAAACACTGGAAAAAAATGTAGCATGAGAACTTTCAAGTAGTAGAAATAAAACTGTATTGGAAACCTTATTCTAGGAAAAGTCTTGCGTTTTTTACTGAGTATTTGTAACTGCAAAACTTTTAGTTAATGGTAGAATGTTCAGAGAAACTTCATGCTGGTTTTAATATTTTGATCAATTGGTTGGTTGGTTTGGGCTCTATCATGTGGTACAAGCTGAACACAGATCACTCAGACTAAAACATATGCCTGTTCTTCATTCTTTTCTTCATTTCCTTGGGTGAAAGTTGAAGTTTTTTAGGAGCAGGCTCATGCTGTCAGCTTCTCATTAGGACTTTGTGCTACAAGCACAGTCAGATTGCTTTCTGCCTTCCTTGTCCCAGCCGTGCCTCCCCCTGTCTGGAATAAAATCATGACATTTTTCTCTGACATCTTCTCATCAACTTCAATATAGCAGAAAAGAAGCCTTGATCTCCTCTTGCTTCCCTCTAGGACATCCCAGCTGCTGCTTCCTTAGTTACTGTACCAACCTGCTTGTTACCAAACGTTGTTTTGGACTCTGGAGCTCACTGTGCCTCCGGCTATGTCTAAGCCTTGCTGAACTCCTTCTGAGCTCCCTTTTAATACATGTTTTCTGGTAGTCTGCAGACCTAAGTTTATTGTCTCAGCTTGGTGTCTCATGTGTTGGCTACTGTGATGTCCTTTCATCTGGCCTTGGCAAATGCAGCCACGGCCTGCTCCTGTCTGTTGGAAATGATGCTGCAAATCATTTACTGCTCTGCCACTTCGTGTTGTCCTCGTTGCATCTCCTTCTTGACGTCGTACATGAGCTGTATATCTCTGTTTTCTTCAACTCCCACATGAGCTTTTTTCTCTTTCCTAATGCCATTTCTTTGATGCAGACATTTCAACACCAGCCTCATCTTGTTACCTTTTCCAAAAACCACGCCTTGTTCCCTTCATGCTTTCCTCATGCTTGGTGGAGGCTTTTTGAGAGCATCCCCTGCTCTTCATATCATGTCTTCAGATTCAAGTGCTGACAATGTAGGTGACTTAGAGTGGGGTACTGGTAGGCTGGGACTACTAATTGCTAGTTCTGAAATGTGATATTGCGTTGTTGTTCCATTGTTCTTCTCATCTGCCCTTATCCATATGCTGTCCCTTGTCTTAAACTCTTAACTTTGTGCAGATAGTGCAGCCATTTTCACTTTTTCCTTGTGCAGGGTCTGCACTAACTTGAAGCTTCCCTGGGGTTGGGCCTTTCAGCAGTACAGTGGTAGGGAAAATAATTAAGTTATGCAGAGCAGTATTTCCTTCAAAGACAAATGTGCTTTTATTTCCGGTGAAACATACATTCCATGATCTAAACTTAATGAGAGATTACTTAGCATAATAAATTCTGAAGAGCTGAAAATACTCACCATTTTTGGGATCACGATTTCTCAGATCCAGTCATAAGGTATTAGTTTGGATGGTTTAGCAGTTGGCTCTTGTAAAGTAAAAGTGAATAAAATAAACTGAAGTTGGATTAAAAATCTTCAGAATTATGAGATTTTGACTGATCTGAAATTAATATGATGATTTTCATCTATAGTTCATTTTCCTTCTAAGTCATGAAAATAACGAGGTTTTTTTACCTTAATCAGATTCATTCTAATGCTTCTCACATCATTCTCTGTTTCCTTTGAGATACTATGAATCTTGAGCTTTGTAGTCAAGTTGGTCTTTTTATCCTGTATTTTACGATAAACTATTTATTTCTGCATGATTGAACTACAATTTATACAGACAATTTTGGTGAGCTGTAGTGTTACCTTCTGTAATGGGTGAGGCCATGTTGAATGAGAAAGCTGAAATTTTGAAGCTGTTTGTAAACTAAACAGGGGAACATACTGAGCCCCACCTCCTGCTCCTCAAATTTGGTTTCCTATTCTATCAGATTTTTTGTGTATTCCATTTAATCTCTTGGTGGTTAAGCAACTATCAATATTAGAATGCATTTTATTCTTGAAAGTAATGTCTTTGGGTCTTCATTTAATTTCTGTGTTAATTGAATGCATAATCTAATGAAACAGGCACTTCAAGTGATCCAGGTTTTTGATGATGGTCATTGTACATATTCATCTTTTAAATTAATCATAAAGCTGTGAATAGACTGAAATTGAATTTAGGTGTTATTTACCTCATTACCTGATTTTCTTTCATGTATATATTCACCACTATTTGATGAGAAGCAGGTATCTTGATCTAAGCAGTATGTCCCCAAGGAAGGAATTTCTGCCCTTATAAAAAAAGATGTCCCTGGGACATTAACCATTTTTATTGTGAGGGTTCTTCACTAGTAAATACTATTTTCTCAAATGTCTGTCTTGTAGGTGGTGTAGTGCAACTTATATGCAGCAATGCCCGTGTTTCTAAATGCAGAACACCTTACCTTTATCATGATATATCTCAGCAGATTTCATTACTTGCATAACAGAAAGGATCAAGGGCCACATGAATTGAAAAATAAAGTATTTGGGGATTTCTTGGATGCCTGACATCCTGTGCACTTTTAATGAAATTGCTTTATGATTGATGGCCTTTGCTTTTCCTGGTGTTTATTTCAAGTAAAAGTAAATTTAATAATTATATTCTGTTTGAGTTCGGCTATAACTAGTAATAGAAAAAAAAATTGACCTTCATGTAAGTATTCTTCAAAGGCTTGAAAGGGAAATGAAAGAACATGAGGATTATATTTATTTGGTTTCGGAGTACTGCACAAAACCTGCAAATGCCAGAAAATTCTGAAGATTTGTCAATACAGTTTAAGTGGCAGCCCATAACTGTAGGCCTGTCTTTGGAAAATTTGCCTTTGCTGTAAGTATTTTTGTTCTTGCAATCTGTATTCTATTAGGAGGCTATGATTCAAATAGGTTGAAAGTATTTGCCAGTGTGATGAAAGGTTGAGCAGGACAGACAATATCCTCTTCATTATTTTACAGAGAAATTTTCAAAAGAGGTACAACTCTTTCTCCCTTGAATTGAAGGGTGTTTCCTGCAGTTAGCTGGGAATGAGTTGCTTGAATTTAATACCTCAACCAAGAATAATAAAATGAAGGAAAGCCTTGTTATGGAATTTGACATTTACGTTTTCCTGGGTAGCAGTCTTAATCAGTCCCTGAATTTATTATCAAGAAAATAAATAGCTTATAACACTGTTGTTACAGGGTACTAACTGAGGATTCAGAGGATTCCTTCCAGTTACTTTTGTGCCCATTCTTTAGGCCCCAGTACTCCTCTTCCAGGTGTGAATAGTATTAGGATAACCACCACAATGAAATGTAGTTCCGCTCTTTTCTGCAACTCTTAATATCAGTGTCTGGGAACTGGCAAGTCCAACTTCTGTCCCTTAACAGAAGAGCCAAACATCTTGCTGTTGCTCAGCCTCAGGGACAGAAAGAAGAATCTCTGCATTCTATTTCTTAAAAGTAAACTTTAATTGAGATAAAATTCCTGAAAATTATCACTTTAGTTTCTCCACACAGCTCTTTCACTAAGAAAGATGACAGTGTCTTGGTGGTTGGGAAAAGGTATATGGGATAAGAAAGAGGAAAAAGGTTCAACGGGCTTTAGAAAAACAGCACGTGGAAATCAAGACAAAGATATAGTCATACTGGAAAAAAAATTAGTTGTTGGGAAGGTGTATTTTAGTAAGAAAAGCAACTGGTAATAAAACATTTCAATCAGCTCCACTTCAGGCTACGTATTTTCAACTTGACAAAAATCTCTTCTCACTTCTGTCACTTAACAGAAGTGAAGAACCACCTGTACCAGGAAAAAAAGAATTTGAACAGGAAGAATTTTCAGAGAATTAAGAGATAGATTTGGGAATACAGTCCTGTAAGGTCTCATCACGTCTCCCATGTCCTCACGTGTAGAGTGGGATGGATCTGCCAGACCTGCACCGCAAGGGTCTTCCTGGGAGCACTGCAGAGCGAGCACATTGCCTTCACATGTACCTTTAGCTGCGCTTTTTATTTCGCTTGTTTTGAGACAAATTTTCATAGTAGTTTTTCTAGTCACTTCAAATACATCAGCTTTTTCAAATAGATCTAGTCACTTCAAACACAGCAGAGCAAACCTGTGCCTATTCTTTATATTTCCTTGCTTCTCTACCATTCTGTCATGTACCCATATGTTTTCCAGTTGTACATGGAGTAGTAGATACAATTTCCAGTTTAATAAATATGAATGTATTCAAAGTTGAGATCAAAGAAGAAATGTATCTGAATTTTTCTTTCTCTAATAGTTTCTGATACGCTTCATTTATCTGAAAGGCAAGCTCACATTCTGGTGAAACCACCTTTGTAAAAGGAAATTTTCTGTAAATCACAGCCCTCTTTGGTCACTCTTTATGTTACAGAAGTGGCAGAACTGCTTAACAAAAGTGAAAAAAATCAAAATATGCCAACCTTTTCCCCTCACTAGGTTTCCATGGTACCGTGCTCACATAATACATGGTGACATGTGGCCCTGGAGGAACCTGCAGTCTTCCTGGACTGACACCAAAAGGCTACAGTTCAGTTAATTCAGTATTCACAATGTAACCGATACAGGATGACTTTCATTTTATTTTGGCTTTTAATTTCTTCTTTTTTCTCCCCTATGAAAATACTCTGACACTTGTATCACTGATTTATGTGATGACATTCAGGAATTCAGTGCTGATTAATGCTGTTGTATTTCCTGGATTGCTTAGGACCACAGACAATTGAAATGCAGTATCTTCTGTGCTTGTTTATACATCATTTCAGCTTTCGTTTTGTTACACTTGATGCAACTTGGGCAGCTACACTTTTTAAAATTTCCCTTATGCAAATAATTGTTAAACATTTATTTATGACCCTTTAGCAGTGGCCAAGAGGCATGTATGACTTTCCTTTCTTAATGTGATTTTTCACAGAAATGGTATTACTTTCTGAGATTCAAGGATAAGGAATGACTGTTTATCTCAAAGGCTACTAATGTGGTCTGGATAGAATGGATAGATGGAAGACAGAGCAAATCCCAAGGCATAAATCAGTCTTTCACAAACAGTACTCTTTGCAGGCCTAGATAAGTAAATGGTTCAAGTAGCTAAGTATGAAAGTTAGTATGAAGCTAGAAACAAAATAAATTGCAGTATTACTTAGGTGTCAGCAATGTGTAACCAATGAGTGAGACAAGAAAATCCAGAAAGGACACAATAAGTAAACGTAGAAATGAAACCCTGAATGGGAAATGAACACACAAAGTGGCAATAAACTGTATACAAGATGAACAGCCAGAGAAATAAATAAGTAAAACTAAAATAAATGCCAGCAGGCAAGACAGATGCAAAAAAACCCAAGCAGCTGTTAAAAAAGACCAAAAAAAAAAAAAAAAAAAAAGCACAAATATTACACGCAAGTGGAAGAAATTCCCACTGCATGAAATTTTAGGGCTGTATCCTAAAATGCCCTGATTTCTGTGAATTCCATCAGGGAATTTTATTTGTGCAGCCTCTATAGGTGGACACCAGCTGGTGTAGACTTTGGGTTATCATTAATTTCCTTTCTTTTGTTTCTTTTCTTAAAAGAGCAAGGGCTTTTTTTCCTGAGGTGTGTGGGCATATTCACTGCTGTGTATGTTGCAGATGCCCATAAAGTCAAGCATTTGTGATCCTGCCCCCAGCCATGCCTTAGGGACCCGTATTTGCAAAGTCTATACAGTGGAAGATTCAGCTTTTGGTGGAAAAACTATTAGTCAGAGACTGCTGGAAATAGCTGTATCTCTAATATAAAATATTTTTAATAAATTAATTTTGAAACATTATGCTTTAGTTTTGGTTTTCTTCTCTCTTGTTAATCCCTGTTCTCTCTAGTTAATCCCTTCAGTGCTGGATAGTTTTTTCTTCCTGGACTTCTTGGGCTATAGTGGTCATTATGGAAGAAAAAAAATATTTTAAAATCAAGTGTTAAAATAATCTCTTTTTCTTTGCAGTAGAGAAAACCAACAGTTTCAAAAATGTAGTTTGGGAGAATTCTTATACTGCCATTTGCAACTTATTTTTTTTTCTTTTCTCTACATTTATGCAAGGATAGTTCTTTGGTTGTACTAGTTTGAAGTTTTGAGCTTTTCCTCATCATTGTGGATAGCATTAATCTCTGCTAGAATGTCTATTCCATTTGCCAAGGAATCCTGTTTAGAAGAGCTGGGATATCTGTAAACACTGGGTGAAACTCCCCATTCTCCTGGTATCAAAGACCGAGGTGAAAGTACAGTCAAAACCTGGATTCAAGTTCATTTTGAATTCCAGCATTGCTCTGTAAGCCACACTTCTTTTAGGGCAGGAAGCAGAAGTGCACAGGTAGAATTCACAGAGAATGGTCCCTACCGGAATACGGGTAAGAAGAAAGTCATGGGGTAATTTATTGTTATGGAAGAAGAACTGGAAATGCTGAAGTTCTTTGCCCTGGCAGGTTATCTTATCATCATGCTGCCCAGAAACAAGCTTGATAAGAAAAGACTGATCAGGATGTGAAAGACTTGTGTAGAAAAGGATGTCCACACAGAAGTTACATGGAGATTAGATGTTTTAGAGAATTTCCATCTTCTCTGTATGAAGCTCATTTCAGTTGCTTTGTTGGTCATTCTGGTATATAGAGACTCATTGTACATTATAAGAAAAAAAATATTCTTTAGTGGTTTGAGTATTGCTCAATCATGAGAAACATGAGTTCACTGACCTGTGCCGGTGTCTTGCATGATGTTGGAGCCACTCGTGTAAGGGAGGACACTGGCATGATAAAAAGCATTATCCCACCTGTCAGGATCTGGTTCTTATTGGCCTCATGCCTTATCTGGCTCAAACCCAGCTTCTTGCTAAACAAAGGTTGGTTTGTTGTGGTCATCCTCTGGTGCTCACAGCCTCTGCACCTGGGCTGTACCTCGCACATCTCAGCAATGCACCCCGGCTTTTGCAGTGCTCAATTCTCTGAGTCATTAACCCTTAACATTTCAGTTTCTCACAAGTGTTGATGTTTAGTCTTTAAAATAAGGCACAGTTGCACTGTACATGAATCAATATCCTTGTACAAAAATTTCAGAAAAAGTAAGTGCACTTGCAGTCTAAGAGCACACTCTATATTCAGTAAAATTGTAGATTATTCATACTTATTATGGAAGCCAAGTCATTAATATTAAATAAGCAAAAATATTCTAGTGACTTCTTGAAATTTAAACAATGCAGAACAAATTCTACAGTTAAAGTCATGTCTGTAATTCCCATGGTCCTTAATTCTTGACACTTGAAAGCAAATTTAGCAGTTTCAAATCATATTCAGGTTATGTGTGTTGAATAGTATTTAACATAGGAAAAAGATTTTTTAAATTGAATTTTGTAAAACACAACCATTCTAGTGGGCCTGTGAATTAAAGAGTGTGGAGCATGCAAGCATGACAGACAGCTTAATACTGTGCTTTAATAAATGTTACTGTGGAAGTGTTATACTGACAAAAGTGAAGGTACCTTTATCAAAGTGGCATACAGAGAAAATTTTCTAATATTTTGTGTTGGCTTTTGTCTTCTAGAGTATCAGGGCTTCAGGGCTGGTGCTGTTGGAAACCATTCTTTTTGGATCCCTTCTTCTGTACTTCCCAGTAAGTTAAACTATAACTTTAAAAAAAAATTGTGTCCTTGCCGGCATTTTAAAACATTGTATGAATGACTCTGGTGAAAATACAAATGTCAAAACTATTTATTAATTATTAGTTTAATCGGACTACAAAATGTGTTGTGTTCTGTAAATATTCTTAGAAACACTCAAATGTTTTACTGTATTTGTAATAGTTCTCCATTTTCAATTTTGTGAAATTGCCAGTGGTTTAATTGGAAGTTTTTGAGTGTTCTGGGTTAAGCTGAGATTTTGCTTTGAAAGACAATACCTCTCTAATCTATGCTTTGGGGAAAAAAAGCAAGGTATGTAAAAGGAAGATGCTGATTATACCGAGTATTTCTCTGGAATGTAGTACAAAGGAGATTAATTATTTCAGTGCATTATTGGCATGTATTTTGATACTTCTGAAGGTATGTGGCGTCTTCAATACCTTGTCTTCAGGAAAATTAGATGGCATTACCCTTACACTGTAAGTGGAAATAAAAAAGTAATTTCACAGTCACATGAGAAATATATCACAAAACTCATAGAAATACATGTCCATTCTCTTTTCAAAAGTCCCAGAAAAACTGAGTTTGTTAATTGCCACATAAACCCAAAACAATGACTAGATAAAGCAAGACAGCAAAGTGTAAATTGAATGAAGTTGATAGAAAGTAAACAGGTCAGGAGACAATCAGAGATGGAGTTGTGGACTGTTTTAAAATATGTTTATGTTCTCTTTCCCTCAGTAGTCAGAATTTTCTGTGCTTTTACAGACCATCATGTAGTTACTGAAAGATGAGCTGGATAACAAAACTCTTCAGTAGTTGCAGAACAAGTAGGAAATAAAGTGCAGTAGAACGTGTGAAGAATTATAATAAACTATAATAAACACAAATCCTGATGGAATTTTTTTACATTATTTTTTGAATCGTGTGCACCTTTCAAGTTCTAAAGAAAAACTGTGTGGATTTCTAGGATAGTTTTATTTAATTTTTCATCTTTCACTTTGCAGAAGTCAGGAGAACAAAATTTTTTTGTTTTTTCATATTGTACAAATGTTTTTTTACAACTTGCAATAAATACATCTCCTATGGGTTTTCAGAGCTTCTTTCATATTTCTTTCCAGTGAACAGAACAGAAAACCCATGCACTGCTTCCTCAGCTGGTGCTGTGTAGCATTTACAGAAATTCATGGCATAAAGCATTTTGCAGGGGGTTCCCTTTCCATGGCTGTCTCCTCTTTGCTTTCTCAGAGAACCCTGGAGCCAGGTAGTGGCTTCCCCAGGCAGATGCTCGATT
Source organism: Edolisoma coerulescens (assembly GCA_013397115.1). Lineage (NCBI taxonomy): Eukaryota > Metazoa > Chordata > Aves > Passeriformes > Campephagidae > Edolisoma > Edolisoma coerulescens. The sequence continues at coordinate 136,803 of VWZW01004266.1, read as the reverse complement.
AGAACCAGTCAGTGTCTGTACAGCCTCAGCTCCAAAGTGTGAGAAGCCTCATCATAGCTCATCAGAGTTGTGTCTGCTGTTCATCCTTCAGTGCATTTCCCAGTTCTTGTCCTGGTCCTCCATTTGTTGTATTTCACAAAGGACAAGCATCCTTTGGTGGCTGTCTGTCTTCAGGCTTCAGGTGCTCAGCACCAGGGACACTGAGATACTGCTGTGGAAAATGACTTCTCTCAACACTTGACTTGAAGGACCATGCTGTTGGATGCAAAAACTGGTGACCATCCACAACCTTTAAATGCAGAGGGAGAAGAAAGGAAATGGTTCTGGGAGGGAGCAGTTCAATAACCCAAGCATCCCCTCAGCTCTTCACTGACATTTTAGCATTTCCCCCTCTTTCTTCACTGCCATTAAGGATGTTAAATGTACAGCAAGTGAAAAATGATGTATTATGAGGAAAAATATTTTTGCTGGAAATTCCTGATTAGCCTGTGTCCCAGATGGGATGTAGATACTTGACCAGTTTATCTTTCTCTGCACATCAAAGCTGCTACTATATAAAACTGTCCACTGAGAACACATTCTATTGGAAATGAATAGGCAAAGTGTACGACTTGGCTTCTCTCTTCTAGCAGTTTTATGTTCCCACACTCTTTGCTGGGGTACTCTTCTTTCTTACACAGGTAGTTACTAATCAGGTTGTTACTCCTACAGGCTGGAAAAAGAAAAAAGAGCAATTTTATAATTTCTATTTTGAGGGTTTTAGGGGACGGATGTAGCAAATGTGATAGTGGGAGGTCCTTTGCATGTTCAGACAGAGAAATGAATCCTGATTTCACCAACCAGAAAAATACGGTTTCATAAAATCAAAGAAGATCAGAAAGATCAGCTTTTCAATATCCTTGTCCCTCAATTCACTGCAAGGAAGCTTTCATCAATTTCTGATTCAGGGCAAAACAATGAAACGGTAGATGTGTGAAAGCAATAAAACATAGTCTTTTTAAAACATAGTCTTTTTAAGAAAGAAAAACTGCAAGGTGTGAATTATGAGGGGTGAGTCCTTGGAATGTGAACTCTTGATGTTTTGCTGTACATGGACAGAATCTAAATGTGCTCAGCTGCTTATTGTCTGGGAGAGGAGCACAAAGCAGAGCAGAATGACACAAGAAAGAAAACCTAAGCTTTAAATGGAGTCTTGTTTGCATTCAGAGATATTCACACACATATTGTGTGTGTAATATATTCATAGCAGGTGTAGAGCATATGTTATCAATGTACATGTTTGTCGTAAGTCAGGTACCAGCAAAGCAGATTTTGCTTTTCCAGGGTCATATCCATTGTTTATTTACCCCTTCATGTTATCTGGTGTTTTTATTTGTTTCCGAGAAGAATTGGGACTATTTTATGGCTTACAGATGTGATTTAAGACGCAGTAATGTGTTCCCAGAGGTCATTGTTTCAGTTATTTGATTTGGTCCTTGTTTTATGCTAGAGGAGTACATTAGAGCTCTAAGGCTAGTTAATATGGATCTCACATCTTACACACCCACATTAGGCTATGTTTTCCACAGATAGTATGAAATGCAAGTTAACGTATGGAATGGAGTTCATAAGCATCACTGCAGTAGGGTGTTGTCTTTTTACATAAGGCTGTTCCCTTTTGTATCATCTCTTCTTCTATTGTGATTTGGAATGTAAAACTAAAAAGCTTTACTTTCACACTCAACCAAGTGTGGAATTACACTGCTTGGCTTAGTGCATGTAACAATGTAAAGACATTAAGTGACGGCATTTCAGTTCTAAATAACTGAAATCTCTATTCACTTGAGGATTCAGTGCAAAATTACATCCTTATTTAAAAAACAAAATCCCCTTAGATTTTCTCAACACTGCTTTAAGTCTTTGGCATCTTTGTTCTCTGCTCTTCTCCACTTCCCTAATACTCGCTTTTTCTAGATCTGTTTACTCAGTCTGTCTTGGATTGTTTTGAGAGCTTTCAGCATACAAATTTCACTGTGTCTAGAAGGGGTTTATTGCATCTCTGACTTTCCATACCCTCCAATTGAATGGAAACCAAAACCTACTTTGTTACATTGCTGAATTTCTTTCACTAATTGTTGTTGTTTTCATGCCTACATGCAGTAATCTATTCATAGTGTAACATCATTAATTGAAAAATAATATCACCAGTCAGCTGCTTTTGGTGAGAAAAACAGCTGTTACAATGCCCTTCTAACCAAATGGGAAGTGCAAATGATGGTCTTCACCTAAATTTATTATTCGAGTTCTGCTATACTGATAACAACACTGATCTTTCCTGAATTATAAGCAGGCAGAGGAGCTTTGTCTATTATAAATGCATAGATTTTACTCAGAAGTTGCTGGGCAGCTCATATTTTTGAAGCTCTTATTTCTTATATTTTCTGTAGTCTCGTAGTAACATCTCTAATTTCCCTTTACTTAGTCTTTCCAATTATCAAGGATCTCCTCCAAATGAACATTAGGCTTTCTAATTGATTTTGTTTATATTTCTTTGTTCTTAGACTTTATACAGAAAGCCAAAACCCAGCCATTTTATGGATGAGTCACTTAATTTCTGTACTTGGCATCTGAGGGGAGGATTCTCATTACTTTCCTTGTCCAGAAATACTAACTATTTTGAAACCTTTAGACCTTTCTTAACTCCCTGTCTTGCTAATTCTTGGAATATGCTACCACAGGTTTAAAGACTCTTTGCTTGCTACAAAGACCTTCAGATAAAGTGAGCAGTAGCACAGTGGTTGTGTTGTCACTAATCTACATAGCTATCCTGAAAAATTCTGTCAGCTACTCTCAAGGCTCTAGTTATCTCACGGAGATAACTAGAGGCTGTTGTATACATGATTATCCACATTAAAAACTGTGATTAGGCTGAGCTATATGTCTCCTGATCTTAATTACATATTGGTATATATTGGTATTTCTATATGTTCTCTGTGTTTGTGTATATTGGTGTGCTGTGTTCCCAGGATACCTTAAGCTGGAAGGGACCTCAGGAGGCCTCTAGTCCAACTTCCTGCTCAAAGGACAGTCAGCTATAAGACTTTATACAAGACAAGGTTACTAAGGGCTTTATCCAATAGGTCTTAAAAACCTGCAAGGATAGAGACCAGGCAGTGTGCAGGCATGCAGTAAAGTCACATGGTTGTAGTTTTTTTTGATAGTGATAAAATATGTGATGCTGCTGGAACATACAGTGGGATTTATACATGGCAGGCTGAAGGTAGGTCACTGAAGGTACAGGTACTGATTTTACTATTCTTTCACATCTTGGACTCCCCTTCTCATCCTTGTGGCACTACTTGTGATACCATGACAAAACTCGATCTTCCCCTTCCGTGGATTTGAAGGTGCAGTATGGTATTGTAGGAGGGCATTGCTATTTTTGCTACTCTGAAAGCTTTTTTTGAGAACTGAGTTCAAAGGGCACATTTTTCAGAGTCTGGGTTCACTGAATAGCCAAGTATATGTGTGAAGGTCTTGAGAGTAGGAGAGAAAAGGACAGCAGCCAGTGACCTGAGCCAACTGCCACGTTGGGTTTTCCTTGACCTTTTTGTTTTAAATTAATATGTTGCACTGCCAGCTTGCAGGGACTTATGTGGTACAGTCTTGCCAGCCCTTCATTCAGAAAAATTAGTTTTGTAGTGAAGGGAGCAGAGCAAGATCTTGTCGTCTTTCCTCTTTACTCATAATTCCAGTGAAGTAACTTGAATGAATAAACTTAAATGTATAAGAACTCATAGATAAAACTCTTCATTAATATATTCTTTTCAAAGAAGTGATATAAAGCCAGACTACAGTCCTAAAAAACAGTGCACAATTTTTAGCCAGGGGATTAAAAATTTTTTTGATATAGCATGAGCAGTAACAAGTGCACAAGTTAAAAATGTGCTACATTTGAAAAGTGAAAGTGTGGGGAACTCTTTTCTGATCATAGAAAGCTTTGATACACAAAAATTATCAGAGGGTAAAATGTGGGCGCATTCATATGGAGGAAAATAGTGCTGGACATACTCATGGTATTTTCCTTACTAAAGCCTGGATCATGCTGTAATAATCCATCCTCATTGCTCTGCTCTCTAAAGCTGAACCATTTGGTGCTTGGCGAGCACTTGGGCAGGAGACCACAGCAGGGCCCTTCCACGCCAAAGAATTACTGAAGAACACCTGATTGAAAAAATTTAATCAGTGAAAATCTTCATTTGGCCCACTGTTGCTGCTGAATCAGAGTTAGAAAACAGGAAGGAAGTCTTTTATATAACTCTTTTATATATAGTCTTTTATATATCTTTTATATAATCCTTGTTGGATCTCAGTGCACGTAAGCTAGAAAGGAGTGGAATAATTTTCTCAGCCAAACGTTTTGATGACCACATTGATCACTTGGCAAGTGAACTGAGTCAATAGGCATGATGCTTAGAATATGTTTGTATTTTACTGTAGTGATTTAAATTTATGAAAAAATTTACACATGAAAAAAAGGCATTCTCATGTATTAGTTCAAAATATGTGATAAAACTTTTACAGGAATGATATTGAAAGACAATATATTACATTTTTATTAAATTGTAAAACTAAAGAGGCAAGCGGTTTTGATAGTATAGATGAGGCAGGATTGAACTGTGCCAGAAAGGGTAACATTAAACATTGTAGTCACCACGTACATATTCTTACTAGGGCATAGTCCTTGTGTCAGTGATTTACCTTCACTCATTAGTGTAGCACCAGAGAGACTGCATCTTGGTGGGAGGTAAATTTCAGTCCTTCTTTTTCACTTATCCAGGTGTCTTTCAGTGAAAGTGGGGGGCATGTTCCTTTTTATCCAACAAATGCCTTTTCTCTTTGTTTATTCGTGCTTTCATACCTAAGACCCAAGGAACAACAGTTACAGTCAAGTGAAAAGCCTTTAGGTTGCCTTTAATCTTGCTGAACTCGTTAGATTCAGCTGTTGCCTGCTTTGTGGTTGTTGTGATCTGCATCAACAAGAATCTGAAGCTAAATGAAAGCAGAGGCAGTTCATGCCTAACGAAGACTTGAGTTAGATAAGCTGTTACTACCATGCTGTTTCTGATAGGAAATTGGGTGCAGTTGTAAACCAATGATGTCAGAGGGAATCTGGCGCTATCGTAACTCACCATGCCTTGGAATATGAGGTTGAGATATGACATTGACCAGTATAATATGTACAGGTGAGTGATAAAACATGGTGTCCTACCTATCAGCTTCTATGTCACTTGACAGAGTGCTCTGCATCAACACGGAGGAAAAGGAAAAGTCAGAGTCTCCATCTCAAAGCCTGTTCCCTCTGAATAATACAGGAGCTGAGTTATGGGTTTTTCCTCATTTGGTTTTTCTTCTCTGTCTCTCTTCTTTATGTATGAATGCATTAGGTATTTCCTAACTATCTACTCAGATTTTAAGTGTTGCACCGTGAAGGGTGATTAATGGTTAATGATAGGAGAAATAAGAAATTCAATACATTACAATGGAGAAAAAGACGAGTTGATGGTTTTGGAAGAGATCCTTAAGAAAGGAGATTTCATCCATCAGAGCTGAGGCTGCCCTTAGTCATTCTACAAGCTGAGAACTGAGAAGATGCAGGCAGTGGTATCTTTATGGTTTTTAATATCAACTGCTAGAAGTTAAGCAGTTTGCGGGCAAAATTATATGACAACTAGTGAAATCTTTGCACTGGAAAAATTTTACAGAATTATAATACTGATAGTGCAAAGTTTTCATTACCGTGGAGCACTTCTAAACATCTCATTTCTAAACTCTGAGATAAGAGATCAGTGGAATTTTAATCAGTGCTTTTAACCCAAGACCTATATCGTCTGATGTAAACAGGAAATTAGCTTTTTTCTTGTAGAGAGGAATGGAAGAAAGTAATATAAACATGAGAGTAGAGACAAGTTTGCAATGTAACATATAAGTTGTAATATGAAATTATCAAAAAACATAAACAAGTAACAGTGTACAAGATATTCTGCATTTCTTCTATTATTGGTAATAGTAGAGTCATCTGACAGAAACTTCAAAATTTCAGTTTGCCAAGGTTAAAAAAATGAAGAGTGAGGGGCCAGCAGGTAAAAAATTTGCCGTGAAACTAGCCAGATTGGTTTCTGAAAATGAAACATTCAAAAGATCTGGGTCTAAATCTACATCACATCAAGTAGGGAGAGATGAGTTTCCTGTTCTTAGAAGTAACAGCAGTACTGCAGATGCAACAAAAGGTGTTCATTAGAGCAAGCAATTAGTCTTTACAAAAAGCTGCATTTTCCTATGTGATACAAACTTTCTGATTTCTTGGATATAACTCTGTTTATTAGGATCACATACAAAAAGCACTATTTTCAGCAAACAGTGTTTTATACAAACTACTGAATTTCTAGATCCTCTGTGGGACTAAGCACAGATGTGCAAATATATGCAAGTTTTGAGGAAGCTATTAGTAAATATCATGTCCTTCATGACTCAGAAACAGTGTGCATGTGCTGATGTCTCTGAAATCTGAATCCAAAGTAGATTTCTTGTAGTGGCATGATGCCGTGCAGTAAGTTCTGCACATTTTTTGGGGGGAAAAAACCAAAAACAAAAACAAAGAGAAATATGTCAATTCAATCAAAGCTCTTGTCAGAAATGAATGGCAGGGTTTCCAAGCTAAAAAAATTTAAAGAAGTTCCAAGATAATACATATGGACAAAATACCTACAGAAAATAAAAAGGATGAAATGAGTCTTTCATTGCACAAAAGTTTGTAAGTGGAAGAAAATAACATTTTATGCTGTTCTTTTACATATCATTACTTGATTATTTATCAAACTTAAATTATTTCAATCATCCACAATTTTCATTACTATTTGATGTTAATGCTTTAAATAAGTCAGGGTGCCAGAGCCTTATTGCATATGGTTTAATTAGTAAAAGCAATGTAAAGAAAAAAGGAAAAGAATGATAGTGAGAAAATAGAAGATAGTACTTTCCCCCGAGAACTAAAACACAGCAAAAAGTCTAATATAGCAACTGGAAAATTAATCCCAAATTGAGCAACCAAGCAGTATAGAAAGGAAAACAAGACAAAAATGACATCTTGTGCCGTAATAGTGTCAGGACTTCTATTGTCATGACTACGTGTTATAGAAGATATTTATAAAACCACAGATTGTACATTCAGTGCTTGTTCTTTGCTTGCATACAGTTATTTCTCACTACTCCTTGCAAGCCTTCTTCTCCTTTCCTAAAACACCACTTACATAATTGTAGAAGATAAATCTTTTATTCTTTCCTTTTGCTTCCTCTGTATTGATGTGTGGTTTCTCATCTCATATTTAAATTATGAACCCTTTGGTACGGTGATGTTTGGCATTGCTTCTCTGTGCACAGCAGGGTCCTGATCAATGAGTAAGAATCACATTACACATGGCTGTTACTAATAATAGCAGTGAAAGTGTTTAAAAATACTTTATTAAAGGTGTGAGCAAGGACGCATTTAATGGTGAATTTCTCATATCCTCAAAGGACTGGTGGCATGCAACTGTTTTTATACTGCTAGAGAGTATAGGTACTTTCTGAGAATTATCTGAGAATATTTGCGTTATGTTTGAAAAGATTAAGCCACAAAAATACTAATGGAAAAAAAGCCTAATACTGGTCCCACGTGAAACTGCTCTACTAAGTTCTTTGGAGCTGCACCCAACTTGTATGAGAAGACATGCATTAAATGATAAACAAAGCAGTTGGAAATAGTAGAAGAAAATTCATTGCTCTCAGTAGAAAGCATCAGTCTGTGGGATTTAAGGTAATGGGGAACAGTGGAAAAGGTGGCAATGTGAAGGGGCAAGAGCAAGAAGAGGTCCCAGTTCTACTCGAATATTTCTGTCTTCTTCTGAATAGACACGGAATGATGAATTTGTCCATTTTTAGGGGACTGACCTGAGCTCATGAGGTACAGACTGTCCCAGTGAATGCATCCGAGTGTTCCATGTAAACTGGAGCAGCTCTGTTGGCATGGGCTGAAAACAGGCCAGCTTCAGATCCCTGAGCTGCCTCACGGCGGGCATGCCTTTACACGTAAGGGACTTCGGACACTCTCAAACTAAGATTTAAAACTGCTTTTCCACGGTCTGAGTAGGGTTACTCAGTCCCTTGTTTTGGCCTTGCCAGCAAGACTGGATCCTACACATTAACAGCTGAAGAGGGCTCAGAAGGGAATTAGGTGTTACATAGTTTGGCACCGGCATGAGTTGGGTGGGTTCAGATACACGCTAGATTAGACAAGGTTTTTGTGACTTACAGCAGCAAGTCAGTCTTGGAGCAAATCCTTTAGATGCCTTAGATTCCTTGGTAAGTAATGATCAGGGGTTACTTGTCTGGTTTTCTCTTATATATTGCAGACAGTAGAGGGTCCTTGCTTTGTATGTCCAGTGTGAGATTGACTCAAGGCTGGTGAGAAAGGTAGTAGCCAGAAAGCAGGCAAAAGTAAACCTAAGCATTTATTTGGAATACCTGGAAGCTTTGTCAGTGTCAGGGTCATTGGTTTTAAAAGTAATCTGAAGGGCCAAATGCATGGGGGAATGCAACCCATAGTCATAGCATACACACACATAAATTCTGATATATTCTGAATGTGTTGCACGGGTGCACATGGGCAGATCCACCACAAGGGCAGAGTGTGTTCTTTGGGTGTGCTGCAATCTTGGTGCTTTGTGGTGGAGTAAAGTTGTGTTAGGAATTTCTGACAGGAGAGCATTCCCTGTGCTGCTGCCATGTCTGGCTGCCATTCCAGCAGCAGTGCTTCATCCCTGACAGCATTTGCAGACTGAGAGGTTGTTACAAAGAGGTTTGGGTCTACTTCATGGTGTCTGTACAAAGTTTGGGGAAGAAACAGTTTTTGATAAAGGGAAATCTTAATAGTTCTTTGTTTAACTTCTTTTTTCTAATAAATTTATATTGATGCAGCTTTTCCTATATGATCAAAACCTTTTTGATCACTTTCACTGAAAGAAATACGTAAACCTGTTGCCTGTATATCAAACAGGTGTAGCATATGCTGGTACTTATGCAGACTATGATGAAATTAATAGAAGAAATATAAAAAAGATAAGATAAATATAAGAAAGATAATAAACTATTAGAGAGTGTCCAAAGGAGGGCAATGAGGATGGTGAAGGGCCTTAGGGGAAGCCAAATGAGGAGCAGCTGAGGTCACTTGGTCTGTTCAGCCTGGAGAAAAGGAGGCTGAGGGGTGACCTCATTGCAGTTACAACTTCCTAGTGATGGGAAGAGGAGGGGCAGGCACTGATCTCTGCTCTCTGGTGACCGGTGACAGGACCCAAGGGAATGGCCTGAAGCTGTGTCAGGGAAGGTTTAGGTTGGATATTAAAAAAAGCTTCTTCACCCAGAGAGTGGTTGGGCACTGGAACAGCTCCCCAGGGAAGTGGTCACAGCACGAATCCTGACAGAGTTCAAGAAGCATTTGGACAATGCTCTCAGGCACATGGTGTGACTCTTGGGGCTGTCCTGTGCATGACCAGGAGTTGGACTTGGATGATCCTTGTGGGTCCCTTCCAACTCAGCTTATTCTGTGATTCTGTGACATTTAGGAAGAAAAGTAAAGGAAGTTATGTTGGCATGAGGAAGTCCTTTTCACTTTTCTGTCAAGCATTCGATCTTGTTCAGACTTCTTTCTTCCTTTTAATTTGTGGAATTTTCTATAGGAAATAGTTAAATAACCACTGTTTTTAAAACATGGAGCTATGATTTAATCTTCAGGTCCCTTCTTCTATGTCAATCCAAGTGTATAAATTGTTGCATTAGTCAGAGTAAAAAAAAAAAAAATTGTATATATTCCAGCAGTATGTTGTTGAATGTATTAATCTTGATCAATTTGTTAACTACCTAATCCTCAGCACATACTGGAGTGCTATATACAGAGCAAGTGTTCTTAATGTTCAACTCTCTCTCTTAAATTCTTAATCTGGCATCACCAGCATGCTGAACCCTTGAAATGTGGGGGTTTTTTTTAAATCTGACAGAGCTTGCTGGCCCGTAGAATCACCTCATCCTTTTTTCTGTCTCTATTGATGGCATTGCCTTGAAATCTGTAGAGAACTGGTCTATAAAAGTCTGTGTATTGGATTATTTAGTCAGCTATTTATATCCATATTTATTAAACTTGTATCTACTTTCGAAGCCTTAAGGCATATTTACGTCTTTGAAATCACAATCAAAATAAGTTACTGCCATAGTGGCAGGCACTCTCTGTTCAAGTAATCACCAATTGTTGCTACAAGAAGGCAAAATGCTGTCATAACAAGTATTTTAAAACTCTAAGGAACATGTTTATTAACCATTAATTCAACATAAGGCTCTGTTAAAATATCATATGCTCAGTTGTTTGAAGACTCAGGAATTTTGAAAGATAGTTGAATCAGAAACATACTCTAAACACTTACCATGTAAGTCTTGAGCAAGATTAATAAGTTTATTATTGGCAACAATGAGGTGTCTACCAATTTCAGATGTCACCAAGAATACATAAAAAAATCAAAATTTCTCTTTTAGCTGCTCTTCATGTAACTTTTCTGGAACCAAAACACATTCCAAGTTACTAGATTTGCCAGACAAGAAACTTGACCTGTTTTGATCCTGAGCTGAGATGACTTTATATGGGCTGTAGTTACTGCTGTTGGTTGTGGGATTGACAAATAATAAGGAGCACTTCTTTTCTCAGGCAGGATATCTTGTCTGGTTAGGGTAAGGGACATCAGTGCTTACTACATTTGAAAAGGAAACCTCTAGTATATTAGATTTTTCACAAGTGTCTGTGAACTGGGCTAACCTGGTAACATCTAAGCCTTTCATACCAAATGAAGTAGTTGTGCAGGGTCATCATTTCTGGTTTGACTCTCTAGTGGGTATAGCAGACATCAGATGTGATCAAGAACTTGTAGATGTGAAATTGATAGATAACTAATTATATTCAATACCATAATTAGTATGTGTTACTGTTAATAGTTATAATAATGGATCAGATTAAACACGGTAGTTGACAGAATGAATTCTTGAGAAGATGGTAAAGGGGAGAAGAATTCTGGTTACTTTCAACAAATACAAGAAAAAGTTTGGAACCTTGATCTAACTTTAAGTAATGTTTAGTCTTAAATCATTAATAAATAGGTTAGAGAACAGGAAAAAGTTGAAAAAAGTTGAAAGAGTTCAGAGTGAAAGAGAGAAAATTGTACAGAGCACAGAGAAGTCCCTGTTGCTAAACACTGAGTGCTCTATTGGTCTAGAAAGCCCAGCAGACGTTCTTGAGATTTTGAGTTATCTTGAGTTATCTAAGCAAGTTCAAAGAAATGTGGGGTTTTTTGCCCTCCATATATGTCTTTCATAAAGTAGATGAAATTTTGTGGCATGATACACTGAATCTGCTAGGTTCATTTCCTCAGACTGTTTAAAGTAATGCATTTTTCTCAGACATGTCACAAGCAATCCTGTCAAAATCTGCCTGAATGGATTTGTTTTAAATCATAAATACTTGTTATATATATAGTAAATGTTCAAGAACCTTGAAGAAAAAGAAGGTCATGGCCTTCTGAGTACTCACAGCTCCTCAACTAAATATGAGTCTTGAAATGCCTGGTTTGGGCAGTCTCACATATGGGGTCTCACCACTTGGATGGTTTATCTCATTGCTATCTCTCTATCTGTTTTAGCAGCCTGGCTTCTCTTTTAAAAAATTGCTCTGTTTGTCCCTGGCCCCTGGAGTTCAGTTATTTTGGTTTCTGTTTGCCATCTCATTCTTAGCTCTGGTGACAACTGTTAATTTTGCTCTTAAATAGTTTGCCCTTCTGCTTTTATGCTGTTTTTATTGTACAGTTGTTTATTCAACACCACAAGCATCTTGGTAGGGAGGATGAAGAAGGAAGTTCATATAAATAAATAATTGCAGTTAAATGCAGAGGACTGCCTAGCAACAAAATGCAGTGGAATATGTCCTGCTAGATGGTGGGCCTTTGATAAATCAGTGAAACGTTTGGAGGACTCCCCCTGTGCTCAGGAAGGAGTGGAACATTTGAAGAAAGCCTCCTTCTGCTGTTTTGTTACCTGTTAGTGAATGCATTTTGTGGACCATGCAAGTGAGCTCTGCCAGGAATGCCAATAACCAATCTTGCTTGGGGAGGCTGCTATTTCCAATGCTTTATTTTTGCAGCTGCAGCAACAGGAGGGAACCAGCAGGTACTGGTTATAGGTATTTTGGTTGGTGTCTCTCAAAAGAGGAGACCAAAGATGCTTGAATAGTTTAGCCATCAGTAGGGAACATATTTCCTAATACAGCTTCAATTTTTATTGTGCCGAGTCTTTTTAAGGACTCAACTTACCATTGGGTAAGCATTGCAAGCGCAGATTGCAGTGCTCAGTTTTGGTGCCTTGAGGTCAAGTGAGGTACTCATTGCATGAGACAGCTGTGTGCTCAGTCAGGGACACAGACACCAGCACGCCTGCTTTGCTTGCTTAGGGAGCTGGATGTCCTGGAGAGAGAAGGATTTGTGCTTATCATCTGCCTAGTTTTTCTGCATGGAAAGATGCCTTCCTTCACCAGGGCTGCAGACTCAAACCCTCTCTTCAGGTACACAATCCTCCCTTTCACACCAAGTGTAGGTGGTAAAAAACCCAGCCTATAGACAGTATTTTTATTCAGTATCCCACTTGGTAATATTTTCCTTCTGAATGTGGCACTTGGGTTCTGTTTCCCTCTCTGGCTCAGAAGATACAAACTTTTACCACCTTGAAGAAAGTTTTACTGATTTGTCTCTAGGATGCCATAGCATGAGGGGTGTTAAGCTTGTTGTGCTGATATTGTGCCATTTCACATTGCTCATTAAGCAGTAGTAAATGGGTATAAACACAAATGAATGGGTATAAACACAACTACAGAATAGTAGGAAAGGTATTTACCCATTGGTTAGATTACGTATTGGTTAAAATGGGGTGACCTGGCTTTATAACTGCTTCAGTGAATGGTTAGGATATTTTTAGGTATGAGCAGAAAGCAGCTTATGGGCCTCAACTGTTGTCACTGAAAAAACATAGCTTGAATTTGGTTGTTTTCCAGGTTAAATAATTCACTGTCAAGAGCTTTCCTCAGAAACCTGCTAATTGTTGCACTGCAGACAAGTGTGTTGTTTTGTCTAATCCCACTAAATTTTCAAAATAATAAAAAATCTGCTCCTCTGAGGTTTTTTTCCTTATTCAGAATTAATTTCTCTATAATTAATGTACATGTTTGAAATAAATGGCTGTTATAATCACATGAAACAAACCCTAAGTTACAGGGGAAGCATAGTTCAGCAAAACAAACCACAAGTCCTAGGATTGTTCTGAGTGTCTGAGTTCAAATCTTTAGGACCTGAAAAGACTTCATATCATGTGAGGAAAAGGATTCAAGTTTTCAATGATAACTGAAAAAGACATTAAATATCAAAGATATGCCTGTCTAATGCAACCTTACATCTCAAATGTTTTTGTGGTGTCTCTATTTCTTTTTGAAAAAAAATAATTGCCCTTGTCAAACAGTTAAGAATTCATCAATAAGTTTACCTGTGCGTTTGGCAATGCAGTTTTCTGGAAAACCTGAATGTCTGCAAAGGTTAGAAAATGCAATATTTGGAAGATGAGATGTGCCTGTTATCCCTTAGGGATTGTCCTGTTGTTGATTGTACAGGTGATGAGCAGCTATACAGATTTTTCAGGTGTCATGAAACTTTGTTTTCCAGAGGAGGAGAATTTGCTACCCTTAGTTTCTCCCAGTCGATAATTCCACATTGTGCAGCCTGATTCCTCTCTTTCCTGCATCACTGTACTTCAGACTTCTCATCAACTGCTCAGTGACCTCCACAGACTCTTTTAAGTTTTTCAAGTCCACACTCAGTTTCCTAAAAATCTGCTTCAAGGTTCGTCTCCTACTTTCCACTTCCATGCAGTGTTTCCCAAGGGAGACTTCTGTTCTGAGTTGTTCAGTTTAGTTGGTTACCACCTACACGTGTTGAAGCTTTTGAAGACTGCTCTTTCAGAGTCAAGTATGTTGTTCTCAAACTTTTAAAGAAATATTCTTCCTGAGGTCTGTGATGAAGAGTTCTTCTCAGGCTCCTCTCAGTCCATCCAGCTCTGTTGCTGATACGGTGCTTGAGATTGCTTCGTGACAGCTTGTATGCCTCATCTTGATGTCAATGCTTTCCATTTTAGGACTTTTTAATTTTTCTTCTGTAATGCAGATGTCACCTGTCCGTTAAGAACATGGCCCTCAACATGCTAATGTCTCTGTTACTTTCTATACCATTTTATTTCTGTGTTTCTGCATTTTTCAAGAGTTGCCTTAAATCCATGAAACACAACTTTTGTTCTAGGCCCATTTCTTTCCAAATCAGTTCAGTGTTCTAAAGTTCTTTGCTTCCTTTGAGACACCCAGTTTAAAATAGCAATAAATATTAAATTAGGCTAAATAGTTCTGAAGCTTTTTCCAGCTTGTTCTCCTCTATAGGATTTCAGAGTTGAAGGATGGGCTTTACATGGTCTGACAGGTTACTAGCTGCTGCCTGCACTTGAAAAAGACAGAGTACTGAAAATTCAGAGTAAAACTTTGGAGTGGCTATTTGCAGTGCAGGGTTTTTTTTTTTTTTAATTAATTTTAACTCTGAACATCACATTTAACCCTAGGCTCCCTTTAGCCTGTGGAGGGAAGTAGGCACCTCTGGAGGACAGCACTTGTAACCTGCCTTAGGTGCCTCTAGAAGGATGATGTGGTTTGCCCTCTGCCTACAGTGCTCCCCTTTGAGTACAGAGGGAGCCTGGGCCGACTGTCTTGGAATTTAATGATTCATTTGTCTTCCCTAGCTCCGGTGTGTAGAACATCTACTCCAGATTCCCAGTCCCAGCAGAAACAGAAGGATTATAATATCAAACCACCCTAGTTGAATGTGGTGAAGAGAGTGAATATAGAGAAAAAGGCTTTCTCACATACTGAGTGAAGGAGTGTTTTATGGCTCATGGAGATGCCCTGTGAATCGTTCTGCAATAAAGTGTATTTCAGGGCTGCTTAGGATTGCAGGAGACTGATGCTGATCCAGTTCTGTGTTGCTTTTCACAAAGCAGAAAACATTGGCACAGATACATTCAAATTATGCTGCTATTTTGGAATCAATGTGCTTTAGAATCTGCATGGAAAGTAACAAACTTTTGAAAGAGAATCATAATTTTACAGGCAAAAAAATCACAACAAATGCACCAAATCTGTTTCTGTATTTAAGTGTATATGTATTCAAATATTTATACAAATGTGATTAATTTTATGCTGTTCTTTAAAAATCACCTGGGTGGCATATGTGACTGAAAGAAAATGACAGAAGAGCCTGATCATCTTGAATATAGAAATTTATTTTGCTAAATTTGTTTTAATTTCTCAGTCATAATAATTTTTCAATATCTGCTCACACTGTATAAATATTTTTCTTGCACAGATTTCTATTAAGCAATTTTTTTTTTCCTTTTGAATAGACCAAAAAATTATGAGCGCTCTGGCCCTTTTAGCCAAGCCAACTGTCCAAATAATTTTTTGGAAGGTAAAAATGTTCATATCCATGTGATATAAAAACTGTAAGAATGTCTTCCTACTTGGAAGAAAAATAGTGTTTCATTCCTATTTCCATAGTGTCTACTGTGGAGTGAATTTTGAGTTTGAAGATGTGGCTGGTTTCTTCTGGACTTCATTAATTACTCGTAATGAATTAATTATGTTAATAACATAATTTGCTTGATATGGTTAGTGTAGATTGAAGATTAATGTAGATCATGCCAGCAGAGTATGTCACTCATTTTTACAATTCATCCAATTACCAATAGCTTCAGTTTACCTAAAGCAGATTTGTCAGACAGACATCCGTTCTTCGTTAGGGAACATTAGGAGATGGAGTGTTCCCAGCACTTCTTCTGGAGGCTGGTCACGCCGCGGTCTCTGGCTTGTCCCCGCTGCTGTTGTTGCTACAGGTGCATAAGCTGAAAATGAAAAGTCAATAGTTCCAGCAGAGATGTCTGCAGTAAATTAATCAGCACTGGCTGGATTGAGATGTCCGGCTGCTATTTTGTGGAGAGAGTTTTTCTAAATTGCTTGTTGTCAAAATAAATACCAACAAAAATTGTCCTGAGGAGGATAGCAGACAGTTCTGTCCTGCTCTTTTCTGTGGTTTAGCAGGGTATTTCAAAGTCCTGGTCTGTCCCCATTATCTTTTCCAAATAACTATCTTAGTAGTTTCTGTCAATGAAATCCCTACCTTGGCTCATGAACCTGCCAACATGTAGTTCAGAGAGAGCAGGCAGCCATAAAGGAGGCATTTCTGAAGAACCTAAACCATCAGATAGCTTTTTTTCTCACAAAGTTTGTGTTAAACACTTCTCTGGCTTTGTTAGATTAAGATGAGAAGATAAGTATTTTTGGAACTCTTAATTCTGCATGTTTTCTTTTCCCCAGCTAGGAGCCACTATTTGGAAATACTCAGATAACACCCCCACACACACACCTTACACTGTATATTTGTAGGGATTTCAACTATAGGGTAACAAGATAAAAAAAGTCTGTGTGAGTCTCTTTTATGACCTGTGTCTTGCATTAAGTATACCTGACAAATTGCTCTGAATAATTTAATCTATTATGTCTTGATTTAGCTGCAGCTCTTGCAAGATTTATTTTAATATAGACTACTTTACCATTATGTTTTTAAAAGATTCCTTTTTCCTAAAATCACAGACGTGGTCTTAAGATTAATTGTTAGATTTGCCTTGGTTTTAATAAAATAATGAAAATACATATCCTTAAAACTGTTACTAAAATTTGTCAGTGGTTTGGCAAATGAGGAGGCTGAAGAGTTGCTGAGGTTCTTTCATTAGAGATGGTTCAGCTCGTTAAAATGTTTCTCTTTCTGCTTCTTTGGTTACCACGTTCTTTTTAAGAAAAGGTTATAGTAATGCGCCCAATAAGTAAGTTTAGGGGGTTTCTTCACATAGGAAGTAGGTAAACTAGGACATTCAGTTGACTGTTGTCATTTACCCAAGTGGCATGTCACATGGAAGAAAATGTATCTCAACAGATGAAAGAAGCAGTTGGATTACAAAAGTTAACTGGCAGAAGAAGCAAATATTTTAGAAGATATTTTGACTTTGCAGCTTCCTTTGATTTTCCACTTTTATAATTTTGCAACAGCATGAACAATTTTTGGTGTGCCCGTACATTGCCTAGATAAAACATTCTGATGAAATTATTTCTATTAATTTCAAATTACGTTTTTTGAATGTAATGCAAACTATGAAAATAGAAGCCTTGAATGATTAAGGAACTCATCTTCTCCTCTATATTTCACTTGTGTTTCTCTTCTCAGCCTTGCTGTGCATGAGGCTGGAGCCCTGAATGCCCTATCTGCTCATCTTTGCCTTTAGGGTTGCTGCTGGCAGATCATGTCTAATAATCTTCACTCAAAACCTGACCATTTGCTTGATCAGGAAACCCACATTTTCATGTATCTTTCAGTATTCAACTGGAAAGTAATTGAAGACCTTTTCATATAAGTTTAAAAAACATCAAATGAAAGAGTGCAGAGCGTCAGTGCTATCTACACTGCTCTTAGCACTCTTTGAAGACAGGAAGCCAGATATTTTTAAAATATTTGGGTAGTTGCCTTTCAGTGAAGTCGACAGCTCCTGACTCCCTTGCTAGGCCCTAAGTATCTTTAAAATCAGATGCATTAATTTTGTGCTTCAAGGCTGTGGTTGGTGACCTACGTGAGTCAGGAAAAGCATTTTGCTCTGTACACAGCTACGTGGATTCTGGTAGGCTTTAAATTTTCAAACACATTTGTTTTTAAAGAATCTTGTTCAAACGTATTTTAAACTTTCTGAGGGAGTGTCTTGATTTCAGTGGAAACTTCAGACATCCAGCCAAGTCCACATCTGGCCAGTTTGAAGTGTCTGAATTGCTGAGATGAGCCAACTCTCAAGTCCTCAGGGACTGACTTCTGAGGCTGTTCAGGCTGCTTTTAGGGTAACTGTATTAAAGACCGTGAGGTTGTCAGGAGGGAGCCAACATACGTGTGAGGGACAGACATCTACCAAAGATGGAGAAGTAAGTGGCACATCAAAGCAGATGGATAAGAAGGTCAGCTTCTTGGGCCAACCAAGCTCATTACTTTTTGGACTCCCTGAAAGGTATTTATTTGCTTCTTTTGCTTTGTCGTAATGGTGAAGCCGAAGTGCATTTGAGTGAAAATAGGGAAAGCATAGTGTGCAATTCTGACTTTGTTTTCTCTTCTGCCTTACATGGAACATGATTAAAGCTAACAGATTTTTTTTTTTTCCAGCCTGGATTTTTCGGCGTTAGGTAATTTGTTCATTGTGCTACACTTTGGCATGGTCTCAATGGAACTTCTGAGTCTCAGACCTTCTCCCTGGCTTGTACTGCTTCTACAGAAGCATCCAATAACCAGCAGTGGTCAGGAAGACACCTTTCTTGGACAAACATTTGCCCCTAAGGAACTGGACTTTCTACCTCCAGCACCTCAGTGCCTACAGCCCCTTAGACTGGAAGACCTCATACTTCCTGATTGATCATGTTTTACCTGT
Organism: Edolisoma coerulescens; assembly: GCA_013397115.1. Lineage (NCBI taxonomy): Eukaryota > Metazoa > Chordata > Aves > Passeriformes > Campephagidae > Edolisoma > Edolisoma coerulescens. The sequence goes on along the minus strand of VWZW01004266.1, from coordinate 118,101 downwards.
TTAGTGTCACCACTCCCTGGGCCAGTACCATTGAAATATCTCCTTGTATTTGAGAATTTTGCAGCTGAAGTTAAATAGTTCATTCTATTACAGTGAAAAGCTAAGCGTGATCTCTGTGTTTGGAAATAGATGCAGAGAACATATGTGATAATCCAGTGTTTCAAGATGATTTCTGTTTCTCCTCAATTCCTCAGAGGGTTCCCACAGCGGCCTGGGGTAGAGCTCTAGTCCTTTCGGTAAAACTAGTTTTTATTCTTTTTTTTTCCCCAAAGAGGGTGCAGACCTGATGTGATGTCTTTCTTTGTATCTCTTTTCTCTTGTTGGTTGTGAATTGACACTTGGAGTACCCTTCAACCCTTAGAATTTATAAGCAATTCAGCCAGGGCATCCGCTGATGTCTATCATAAGCTAATGAACTATTTTGTGACAAAGTTTTATCCTTTATTAGGAAGAAGTCCTGGATTGCTCTTCTCTACTGTGTGGACCTTGTTGGACATAAAAATTCATTTGTTGTGATCAAATATATCTATGAGAGTGCAAGCATGTCTCTTTTCAAAGCCATTGTGGATTACATGTTGATTTTTTATTACTTGACTTTAGAATGCTATTCATTAGGCCAAAGCAAATAGAAACAGTGAAGCTGGATCATTAGTAAGGCTTAAGCAAAGGCTAGAATTTATGATGAATAAATGCATTTTCAGGCCATGTGTTCAAGTCACTTATCAATAAATATTTCCAGACCTGGTAGGATCTGTGGCATATCACTTTTTCTCTTTGAATTGGAGGAAATACATGACAGCATCTTGGAAACCACATGGATGTTTATTTTCCTCAAAATAACCTATTCAGGAGTGTCTTGTCAATAGTTAGTTGAGATCTCCCTTATGAACAGAGGAAGGAAAAAAAAAGAGGGAAAGTAATTGAAGCTATATCCATAAAAAGGCATTCTAAGTATGCAGTCTTTTGTCAAACCAGAAAGATCTTGAAGGTTCTGTTTGCTTAATCTCCAGTGAAATCTCTCAAGAGGCTAAATGAGCTCCACTGTAAAATATGTGTTCCATAAAGAACTTTAGAGTTCTGTTGTTACTGCCTGGTGGGGATGAATCCAACGTGTAATAAAACCTAGTGAGCAAAGCATTCTGATCAATCAAGTTCTAGAAGTCTGCCCTTTTATTCTACGCTGGTGCTGGTGGTTATGTGTTTATACTGGGTCTTGGTCTTCCAAAAGACTTTACAGGCAAGACGTGTCTTTGCTGAAATGCAGACAGAGGTTTAATAGCTATTTTATTAATAGATATTTTAAGATAGGCAGAGAAGAAAACATCAACATCTACAGTTGAAAGTATAGTGGGAGGGAAAAAAAGATTTCAGTAGGTAGAATTTCAAGCTGGATTTTGTGTGGGTGATGAGGAAAAAGTTGTCTTCTTTTATGAAGAAACCCAGAAGATCTTACTTAAATGGCTGCAAGGATTTTGCCTGTGACATGCATCTTATCTGAAATGCATTGCCACCAGGAGCAGACTGCTTCTGATGCTGTATACTGGGAAGTTGATTCAGTTCCAATTCAGAGGCAAGAATAAAACCTACTGAGCAGCAAATGTGTGCTTTACAGAGGCATTGAGCTAATGATCCGGCACAGCTTGGCATTAAAATTGTGAGATTTGCAAGGATAGCAGGGTTTGATGGTACTGTGTGCTCACAGGCCTATTACAGTAAGATGTAATGCCTTAAAAAGCACATGTGGTTTAAAAAAATGGGATGGAAATGGAAGGAAGCGTTCTTACATTCAGCTGTTACCATACCTCTAAAATGTTGTGTGTAGCTGCACCGGAAATGTTTGTGGATAGCACAGGGCTGGATGAGGAGCTGTGCATTTGCTAATATTTAAGCAGATGATCTGAGCTGTGACTCATATTTCGAGCAGTGGTATGTGGTGCCCGTAGTGTGCACAGGCTCATGAATGCCTTCATTTATCCCATCTGTTGAGATGGCAGTGTGCCCACAAGCAAGTGGATTGGTCCCTTTCCTAGGAAGCGTAGTGCCAGACTGTTATGAGTTTGGATGGCAAGCTTATCTAACATTGCAAACACCATCTCATCTGCAGGAAATCCCTTCTCAGTGTTAGGACTGAAGCATTAATAGGTGACTTGAGGTACCCTGGAGGATATTTGACATGTTGAAAGAAACTACTGAAACACAGCAGAAGGAGGAAGACTGCCCATCCCTCAGCACGGCAGGATAGTGAGAGGAAGTATCTGATGGCTTGTTGCGTAGCAGAATTGCCTAGAGACAACCCTAGACAGCTGTTGCAGTCAGGCAAGGGCAGATGGTGCTGGGCAGTGGAACAGATCAGATGGATCTCTTCACAGTATCTCCTAGATGCTTGTTAATGGAATTAGCCCAAAAGGCATTATCTTGAATAGCTGTGTCATGTCCTGCATTGAACTGTGCAGAGTACTTGCAGAAAATTCCGAAGTTCAATTAAAAAGTAGGTAGTTTTCCTGTAAAGTTTTTTGGGTTAAGTGGGCACAATTTTGAGATGAATTTGGTTATTTTCAAACGAGAAAAAAACCCATTACTTTTGCATCACTTTTGTCCAGAGTGGGTGACTTGCACCTCAGATCCATAAGCACACGATGCTTATGCTCAAATTCTAAGCTCTGAATTTCATTTCCATCTATAGAACATGGATAACATCATGGAACACAGCACTAGGAACTAGATGATCTCCAAAGGTCCATTCCAACCTAAACCTTAGTATGATTCTACAGCTGAGGGCAAAAATAAGAAGAATTCAAAAGCTTTGAACACTTTGGGACTTTTGGAGTTAAGGTCCTGCTCAAAATTTTTCATGTTTAGCTTTAGGATTTTTAGCACTGACAATACACGTATTTTTTAAAGCTCTTTGACTTCTGAGCTTTTGAGATATTATAGTGTTGCCCATTCCCTCTCAACATGAAGTGTAGCAATTTGATGATTGTAGAGGAAAATGAGTTTTTGGTCTATTCATGTGACTTCTATGGCTTAAGAATTGAAGTAAAAAGTACTTCTCTTAAATACATTACAAAATTGTTACAGCTGGCTATAAAGTGCTTGGCTTAGTCCTCCTAATGCAGATTATTAATTGACATATAGTGAAGCAAATTCCCTAAAATAAATGCCGTAGTGCCTTTCTAGTCGATGGAGATGTGTATTTGAAACCTTTAGGCCAAGCTCCTGTCCAAACAGCTGAAGCTGAACTTCTTCAAGGTACTGGGTTATCTATGAAACTTGCCCTAGTAGGCCTGATTTACTAGACCCCCTAAAACAGTGTAGGAAGAAATTGTATGCTTGATTTAGCCAGAATCCCAGTCAGTGCACCTTGGGGAAGTGCACAGTATAAAAATATTTTTGCCTGCATCTGATGCCAAGGTGAAGGGCAAAATTACTATCTTTTAATGTGCACAGTAGAGTTAATCTGAAAGACAGAAGAGCATTTTGTGATGCACAGTTTTGCTCACTATTAACATTATGGGGCTCTAATATGGTGTATTTTTTTAAAGAATCTTTCTAAAATGCCATTTATCTTTTAAGAAGCAATGGCACTGAGCCTCTAAAACTCATTAATTCCCAATTTTTTATGTGGACGAACTCTGATATGGTTTTGAACGTTCAACTGTTCAGTGTTAGTTCTCTTCGCACTTTTACTTTCCTACCTGTCCCGATAAGGAAAATTTGCTGTAATGTGTGAGGTGCTTTTATTGACTTCAGCTGTTGTCTTTAGAGAGCGTGTGTGTCTGTTCATCATGTCAGCTGAATAACTGAGCTGGCTGATCGCTGTGTCAGCAAGCTAAGTCCCTCTTCCGTGTCCGTAATTCTCCGGCTCTAAACACACTTGACAGTTAGCTGGTGACCTTAGGAAGTCCTTTCATCTCTGACTCCACAAGTGGTAGCGTGACTACTGGAACAATGTTTTGGCAAGGATAATAATAGCTTAAACCACGTTGAGTTTAAAAGCAAACATCTAAATGCATTTGTCCAAATGACAGAGATGAGCCACAGTTCATGAAATCTCACGCACAGCTGCAGTAACCAGGACATGAACAGCCACTGTTTGACTTACCTTCTTCTGGTTTCCAAATAATTTTCCCCAGATCTTTTTGTTTAAGTAGCAGAAAATGATGTCTAGTATTTAAGTGGATGCCAGGAGCTGGCAAAACTGATGATAACACATTTCTTTATGTACGGTAAAGAGGTCTTGTTACATCCATCAGTAAAACCTCACAGCATTTTTAAGGAGATCATGGTCTAATGCACCACAAATGCAAAAAGGGAAAATTAAATATTTTCAGATTTTTGGTGGGCAGGGTAGTCTTTTAGAACTGAGGGATTCCCTTGTTCTGCTGAGAGCAGCCTGGATATGTGGGTGAATCTGGTGCTCATCCTACGCTCCTCACTTGGAGCTCAGCAACCCTTTGCTGCACGTTTGTTGTCACTTGAAGAAGGCTTAGCTCTGGGGATAACGGTAGGGAATGGGAGTTTTGATAAGGTAGAAGAGGCTGATACAAAACAAACTGGAGACTTCTCTGTGTTATGTTCCTCTTTTTTTGGTTTGGGTTTTTTGTTTCTTTTTTTTTAGCGAGGGAGAGTGAGGGATGGAGTGCAGCAGCCATACTTTGGACCCGATTCTTTGCAAGAATTGTATTCCACCTGGGTTAAAAAATTGAGCAAGGCTTCCAGGGTAGTGTTTCTATAGCCTCTTGGCTCCAATCCATTAAAGATTGTTCAGTTCAAAAATCGTTCCTCTAAAATTCTTGGTGCTTATAGGAGACATAATGCTGACAGGAGCTTAGAGAGGGCAGTCACCTGAACATCCTCGTGAGCCCTGATGGGAGTGGGAATGACATATTCTTAGGATAACCCTCTGCGATGCCTAAGAAGAAAGCAAAATGTACATATAGCAATTCTTGCTCTTCAAAGCTTGGGTCTGTGACCACATGCAAGAATAGGAAGAAATGGACGCTGGCCTTAGTGAAGGCACTGTTACGATTCTCCGTCATATAAACACAGGAAGATCCAAAAGGGACTCAAACTTGGATGATGTCTTACTTCTGCAATATCCATCACCACTGGGTGAAGGAGCAGTTAAAATGTGTATATTTCAAATGGGAGCCTTGCCTCTGCAGCCTTCACAGTGAGCTGTCACAGCCAGCTCACACCAGGCTGCATTTGAAGGGGTGGTTTCTTGGTTGATATCTAGGCAAATGCCTCAGCTGCTCATACAGATGATTCAATGCAAATCAATGAGATTTTCTAGACATAAGCAGTTAATGTTTCAACAAGCAGCGGCGGATGAAATTGCTGTGTCAGATTGCATGGCAAAGAGAGCTGTTGCCCTTGTTCAGAAAATTCTATGCCTGGAGAGTTTTCAGACCTTCCCATTGCAATTATCTGAAAAATTCTGCTTTCGAATCAGCTTTGAAATGTTCAGAGTCTCTGTATGCCAGTCTTTTTTTGACATTGTTTTTCTTCTTTGGAAGAATCAAAGATGAAATATGGTGTTTTCTACCCCCTGGCAAACCTCAGGAGACAAATTACTGCTACAGACTTTGCTCAGGTTCTGCAACTGTCCTAATGTATACAACTGTGTATTAGGATAAGAGGTCATTGCTGCCATTCAGGTCTTTCTGAGAAACTTTTTGCTGGATGTTCTGTTTGCCCAAGTATGGTCATGCATGTGTGGATGCATTTTGGTTTTCCAGCTGATTTTCCAAGGAGAAAAGCTGCACACTGCTGCCTTTGCTACGTGCAGAATTTGTCAGAATCCCAGAAAATGTCTACACAGAAACATGTCAAATCAGGAAAAAGTTTTTCACCCAGAGGATGGCTGGGCAGTGGAACAGGCTCCTCAGGGAAGTGGTCACAGCACCAAGCCTGACAAAGTTCAAGAAGCATTTGGAGAGTACTCTCAGGCACATGGTGTGATTCTTGGGGTATCCTATGCAGTGCCAGGAGTTGGACTTGATGATCCTTGTGGGTCCCTTCCAACTCAGTATACTCTGATTCTATGTCAGTCCAATAACAGTGAAAAAAAGGCAGAATAAATTTTGCAGCACAGTTTGATTCAACAAATCGTATTTTTAAAAGAAATAGTTTGATTCTGCTGTATAAAAAAGCATGCCAGCAAAGTACAGCAGCTTCCATCTCTCTCAGCCCACATCTGCCATTTTTGCCCCCACTCTTCTAAAGAAGTCTATGTCACCCAAAGGATGTAGTCCTGGGCTTTTGGCCAATATCCTGAACTTGAATTCCCACATAGAAGAGCATTTACTTAGGAAAATAATATGTGGCAGCCAGTAGGCACAATACTACCTCTGCTGCCAGAATGTACTGACTGTAAATGAAGCTGTGACAGATGGCCTGGAATGTTTCAGTGCTTGCTTTCTCTAGACCAGGATTACCTAATTCATTTGTACTATGGTGCATTGGGTTGTTTTACCAGGTTCTGGTCAGACACACTGAATGCATTGAATCTAGGTTTGCTGGACCAAGGAGGGTCTACAGGTGGGGTAAGGGCAGCTTATCAACAAATCCCTGGGACAGCAGGCTCCTGATGGGACCAGATGAGTTGGAAGGAATATGGGATCAACCCTCAGGACACCAGGGACAGTGTCTGTTGGAATGAGAAGAAATGGACTCGTGGTTCAAGTTGTGACTGAGTTCACTGAGCAACCCTGTTTTAGAGAAGAGTGCTATTTTACTTGATAGTGAAGCTTCTATATGCACTATAGCTACCGAAGTAGCTTTCTGTTACTGCTTATGGAGTGTTGTCCTTGTGCAGGGTCCTTGGTAGACAGGGCAAAAGGCTGGTAGGACCTCTTTTGTTGTGATTAGAGAAATATGTAGGTGAACAAAAAGGTTATTTTCCTTAAGAAAATGGTGATGCGTAGGGAGATTTGGTATAGCTAGGCAAAATATATGGGGAAGAAAGAGTTAAGTGTGTCATAAATATTTCGTATTTTCGATAGAAAGAGGCTAGTGCAATCATTTTTAGTTTGGCAGAGAAAAATGAGCAGCTATCATTTTGCTAAGTTTATTAGGAGTGACTTTGAAGTGTAACCTAGTAAATACAGCCTATCAAACCAGAATTAAGCCAGCTGCGTATTACTTGAATAGCTCAAGGAAAATGTCCTTGTCTGTTCTATCCTCTTCTCTGGGTACATGTTTTCACTCAGTTAAGAAAAGTCAGTGGAATTGCATTTAAAAGTGTTGTCACTTCACAGTCTGTCACAGGGCTTTTGCCAGCTCCCTTCAAAAAGGAGTTGGTGCCTAGAACTGTGCCAGCTGGTTGATCTGATCATCCTGACGCTTTACTAGAAAATCTGAATATACAGCAGTACGAGCTGAAATGTGTCTGCTGTCCTGTTTTGCAACTATTCTGCATTTGAATGAAGAACTACTTTCTCATGAAAGCAGTACTGAAGCTCTCTCTATCTTTCTGTTCTATAGGTTGTCATTTTGTATTTTGAGCCAAGTATATTTCGCTGTGTTCTCCTAAGATGGGTTCGTCTTCTGGGCTTTGCTACTGTTTATGGAACTGTGACACTCAAGCTGCACAGGTATTTCACATATTAATTTCCATCTCTGTGGGAGTATGTGCAATCTGTGTGGGTACTTAGATGGAAGAGCTGCAAATATTATCATAAACAAGCACCGTTTCTGATTTTAAACCCACTGTGTATTTCTCCTCAATTTTCCTGCTCAAATTATATGCTACTAATCTGAGTTGAGAGCTATGAATGCTGACAGGATTTGATGAAAAATATATATACATCAACTGTAAAATTGTGCAAGAACCCCTTTTCACAGAAGGTGAATGTATTTTCCTTGAATGTAAAAAATACAGAAGTGTTCATAGAGTGTTCAAAAGTTTCCCTGTGAAGTGTTCATAGAGAGATGCTTTTGAAGTGTTTAGACACAGCAGTGGTGGGTAAAACAGTAGGCTATGGTGTGTGTACTTACTATGTTTTCTTATGGTTCTTAAGTCAAGGACTGTTTTCTTCAGGCAATCATAGCAGACAGGTTACACACTCACAAGCATCAGTACCTGCCAGCAAAAATGGGAGGGAAATTCTGGGTTCCATGGGGCTGGCAGTGCATTCACATATGACTCAGAGATTTGAGATTTAGAGGCCCAACTTCAATTCCCACTCCTACAGTCCCCTTAAAAATTGAAGCCTTTTCTTTGTATGCTGGATAAAATCCTAATACTTTTCCCTCTTTAAACTTTAATGAAAAAAATTACTGATACATTCTGTAAGTATTTTTATTCAAGCAAAGAGATAAGCAGTATATTGATACTTGGACATATTGAATGAAGTACACTCACTCATCTTTTTATCTTAGTTTCATTACTGTGTTGGCATGTTAGATAGAAGAGGTTTGGTATTATGCTCATAAACTGAATGAGAACTAAAAATACCTTGTGTTTCATGATGCATTATTGACTTGTCACATTTTGGGTGGAAACCCCTGTTTTCCCATTAAAACAGAGTTCCTTCTTGCAGCTCCCTTTTATTTGTGTCCCTGGTTACAAGTGTACACTTAGGTTAGTAAACTCCAATTATAAAATGCTATGTCTGGCCACATCTTTGTGTTGAAATTGATCAAGAAAATCCCACACCCTCATGGTATTTTCTGGGATGAACAATTTCTGATGCAAAAAGTAAAACAACTAGAGCAGCAGAGAAGAGAGGGAGCTGGTGACTTTGCTTGGATGCTTTGTTATCTGTAGCTCAGATAGATAAAAAGCCTAAGACTGTGGGTGGCTCACGTCACTGCAGTTCTGCTATCCTAACAGATATGATTTTACATGATGTGAGGAAGCAGCTTTCCTGACAGGACAGTTGATCTTCCATTCATATTAAGTGAGGATAGGCTGCAAAATTGGGCAGAAAGCCTTCTGCTTTGCTCATTCAGCTGTTCGGTGTTACTTGGCACCTATGCTGACAGGGTTAGCAAACAGGACAAAATTGAGTAAGAATCCAAGAATACACTACATCCTCATCCTTGATCATCACAAAGCAATGAAAAATAGCAGCAGACTGGACTGTATCAACGGGACAGTAGCCTGAAGGCTGAGGGAAGTAATTATTCTCCTTTACTCAGACCATATCTGCAATGATGTGTCCAGACAACTTGGATGAGTTCAGTGAAAGGCCATCAAAATGGTCAGGGCTTGGAGCACTTATCCTGCAAGGAGAGGCTGAGGTAACAGGGTTTGTTCAGCATGAAGAAAATATAGCATTGGAGGGACCTAACATGAGCTATCCAACACCTACAGGGAGGTGGAGCCATGTTCTTTACAGCAGTGTATAGTGAGAGAACAAAAGACAATGACAAATTGAAATAGGAGATTTCAGCTTCATACAATATGAATTAATATCGGGGTCAGCGTTATGCAAGGAAAGAATTTTCCGTGTCAGGTTGCTGGTTGCTCATGAGGTTATGAATTTCCATACTTGGAGGTTTTCAAGACCCAACTGGATAAAGCCCTGAGCAACCTGGTCTGGATTCACTGTTAAGCCTGCTGTGAGCATTGGATGGCCTTCTGAATAATTCTGTATTTCTTTGTGTAACACAATGAGGGAAAAAACCTATTTAGTATGTTAATCTAGAATTACTTTCTCTAGGAATCTATCTTTTTTTTTTCCACCCAGATATCCTGACCATTCCTTCCCTACATTTGTGATATTGTGGTCTCTTCTCAGTACTAGAGTGTGCCTTGCAAAAGACTGAGTCAAGTTAGATATATATTTTGTTATACACATTCACAGCAATTATGCTGTTAGGAACAATGTGATGCTAATAGAAATTTGGTAGAAGATTTTGGCAGATCTAATTCAATCCACAGTTCTTACAGGGTTGAGGAATGGCTTACTGCAGACGTCACAAATACTCATGACAAGCACTGGTTCCCTCCTGCAGCTAGCCTGTGTCCTGCCTGGGGGAAGAACCAATTGCCAGCAAGAAACTTGTGATTTTTCTGAGTTAAATGGGAAAACCAATATTGTGTAAAAGTAGCTATTAATGATAATGAGAAAGTCTAATGCTGTAGTTCTCAACAAATGAGGTGCTTTGAGTAGCACTGGAGCGTGAAGGTTAACCAAAGCCAGGTAGGAGTCACTGGAAACAGTTGGGGTTTTTGTAGCTTTTTTAATTTTCCTGTAGCTCCTCACTTCCTAAGGAGGTCTCAGAGGTTTTGTTAGGGTCAAGCATCAAGGGGAAATCAGAAAAGAAGTCAAAAGCAGATGCTTAAGGAAGAGTAAAAGAACAGGGAAGTCGTGTACTGATTCATTCTTTGAACACCTGTCACAGTCAATTTCTACAGTGCCTCATCCTTAATTGCCTCTTTCTTATTCACTGTGCATTTTTAAAGTAATGAGCTGATGTTTATGGGGGTGGAAGGATGGGGGCATGGAAGTGAGCTTAATTTAAGAAATCTAGCTGAAGAGCTATGAACATAAAATAAAATACTTTCCTTAACAATGAATATTTCAAAATAACTCTTTCAAGAAATAATGATGTTTCAAATTTAACCTTTTGGGTTTAAAGGGACTGCTGATGCTGCACCTTTCAGTATATTTCTGTAACTGAAGACTCTCTATGTCCTTTTCAAAGCCCCGTATTTTATGAACAGGTTATCTCATTATTTTTAATATTGTGTGAACTTCTGTCATCTTCATGTCAGGATTAATACAGAATCCTTAATTCTGGACTAAAGCATAAGAACTGGATAAAGTTACATACATACATACATACAGACAAATGTATGCGTATTTGTGTGTATACATAGGATAGCTTTCAGATATTTGAGGAAAAGGAAACCCAGGAATGGGGTCTCTAGTTTGTGGGAATCTCCATTTCTTATATTACTAAGAGAAACAGAGGGGAGTGGGAAAGTGAGGAGAATGAGAAGGTATGGGGAAGGTAATGTTTCAGGTATGGGAAACATGACAATGATGTAATCCACACTTTTTTGTCAGCAGTGATGGTGGGATGGGAGTGTTAGTGGGAGAACAAGATGTTAACACTATGATGCAATTCTGCATTTCATCCAAATGCTGTGCTAAGATTATATTGCTGTGCTCTGCCATCTGGTACAGTTGGAGCAAGTAGTGGACCTTCCTACAGGTTTTGGAGGTGGTAAAGAAAGGAGGAGAAAAGCAGTGTGGGTAGTATGCAAGTGTTTAGAGGCATGTTTTAGTGGGGGACATGGTTTAGTGGTCTTTTGGCAGTGTTAGGTTTATGGTTGGACTTCATGATCTTAAGGGTCTTTTCCACCCTAAATGATTCAATGACTCTGTGATTCTCTGGGTTGTGGTTCAGTATCTAACCAAAGAGGAGACTCATGCTAGCAGAGAACCCAAAGAAGATGTCAGTTTGCTTCTTGAAGCATTAGTGGTGAGGACATGGTGTCCTGTTCCAGCCAGGACAGGGTTAAAGGTAGCATCAGCCAGGAGGGGCACAGGCAGGCCCCAGGGTTATTTGGTATCACCTCACACCATGTGCAGGGGGGCCTGAGGGGGAAGGGTGGGTGTGCAGGTGGGGAGCACTCACGTGTGAATCGTTTGCCTAACTTGTACACTCTGTTATTAGTATTGCTTGCTGTTACTGTTTCTGTTCTTATTTCATTGCTGTTTCTGCTCAATTGTTCTTATCCTGTGATCTTCACCTTTTTGTGCTTTCAGTTCTTCTCTTCATCCTGCCACAGGGGAAGGTGGGGGGAAATCAGCAAGCAGCATGTGGTCTGGGGTGTTTCAGTGGAAACGCTAAATTTGGGAATACCATTCCTAACCACAACACATGGCATATATGACCTCCTCTAGGTCAGCTTGGGCTAGGAAAGAGGATACAGATGATCTTGTCTAAAAGTGTCTGGTGGGAATGTGGTGCAGAAAGGGGCAGAAGGTACCTTAGCAGTTGGAACCTGTACAGCTGGATAATCCCATGGCCAGTATTTCACAGGCCATGGTGCCAGCAGGTAACAGCTCCATAGTGCCAATACACTGCTACCCAATGGTTCCATGAAATGGGACACTAGTGATGAAGCACTGCAGAGAGAAGTTTTGTCTTGGAGAAGTGGTTACTGTGTAACTCAGCTTAAATGGCAAGGAAAGTGAGATGAACATGGGCTGTAGTGGTGAACCAGCCTGTTTCTTTGAAATGAGTCAGGCCCTCATGGTTATGTTGGTTGAACACTCAAAATAAGTGGAGGATTTACTTCCTATTGAATCTTTCTTTTTTCTTGTGGAAGAGTGAAATAGCTTCAGACAGATGCATTCACTGTTGGATTTTGCCACTGGATATGGTCCATAGTGATTTCTGTAGTCGTTGTTACCTCACACGAAACAAAAGGAGGAAAAACTATTTTCAAGGCAGATGTTACTATTGCAGAAATGCAGTGTCCAGAGTGCTGGTCTGATATTGCCTTGTTGAATTGTTTGGGTTTTTACTGCTTTAACTTGACTGACAGGATTTCAGTCTGTTTGCAATACAGGAAAAGAGGTGGTTTGGTCAAGCTGTAGAGATTTTTACACTGTAGGGACTTTCTGTAACTATTCCAACCATTTGTCTATCTCTTCCCTAGAAGTGGCGTATTTTAGCACCTGAGGTTGTATGCACTGAGGCCTACAAAGCTTTGTGAATACCAGTTTTGGGGCAGAAAACAGACCTTATGCGTGTTCCCACAGAGCAAATGCTGAAACCTGCAGCACCAGCAGGTCCTTCTGTGCCTGGTGTGCCCTGGGTGGTCAGTAGGCACACTGTGCTGGTGGCTGCCACACTGTGCTGGTGGCTCCCACACTGTGCCTCAAGCCTGGCTGCTGGAGAAAGTGGCAGAGAAATGAGGGTTTTAAGGGCTGGGGACAGAGCGAAAGGCTGGGGGATGCAGGTTTGGGAGGGAAGAAGCTGGGCTTGCTGAAAAAATGTCTGCACATACAGTCGGAGTTCATAAGGAATGAAGTTTCACTAATTAGACCAGTCATGGAAAAATCTGTTTTCTTGTTAGCGTGCCTTAATCTAATTAATTCATTTCACGAGTATAATTCATGCCTCTTGTCTGCTGCGAACCTTTGCTACTTTGTTTACTTATTTTTATGGTATGCGACAAAACAGGGCTTTGGACAGTAAATTCCAAATAGCATTCTTGCATGATGCACCTTCAAGATGAACTTCTAATTTTTGCAGTTCTTCTAGATTAAATGAGTCACATTCTGTTGTGCTTTTTTCTCAATAAAACATGCATTATTAAAATCCTATTTAGCTCTTTTGTATCCTTGCCATTCTCAAGCAATAACTAGCCTTAACTAGACAGTATAATGGTTCAGTTTCATATTTCTGAATAAAATATCTACTTTCTTATGTATAAACTAGTAAAATGTAGCACAGCTGTTAAAAAAGCAGTGCAGAATTAATCTTGATAGAGCACCATGTAGAAATGGGACTAATAAACATTATCTTAAAGCAAAAAAATCAGCAGCATATAATGTATTTAAGGTGATTAGAGCACTGGGATCCTGGAAAACATTCTCATCCATATTCCTATTAATATTTAATTTATATAAAAATGTTGTAGATACAGCTGTACAGTTCCATGGGCTGGGTTTTTAATCACCTTAATGCAGCAAACATCCTGCTTTATCATAGCAGACTGAGTTTGGCTAGGAAAGTTCAAAGAGAAGATAAAGAATTTATCTGGTGTTTTAATATTCAATTACATTGTTATCATGATTAGAAAAAAACCAGCAGTGGGTTGGAAGGCACTTTGTAATGATCCACAGGTATCACAAGACCTCTCAGATGTCTTTTGATGGCATGCAAGAGCAGCCTGGCAGATATTGTGAGAAAGGGCTGGTTTTGCACATCAAGTAAACATGATAGCAGAAGGGCTTCAGAGCTGGAACTGGAACCTATCCTTTCCAAGACATTATCCAAGTCCAGGACCTCCTTCAGGTAGCAAAACTTTATGCTGTGATGCAATACCTTCCAGGTGGGTGTGCATTTGTTGCATACATTTGCAAAACAAGTAATAATAGCTCTACAGACTGTTTTTTTCTCATTACGTGGGAAGGATGGAATTGGTCAGTGGAGCAAGGTGTCTCTGCTGGGTGGGATTATGGCATAAAAGGGAAACCAGGCATTACACTGCAATACTTGAGTTACAGCTATTTGTGGAGGAGCGCGATGAAGGAGTGAAGTATGTGACTCACAGACAGGCTGATCACAGTGGAAGCAGAGATTTGCAGATCACTGATTGTCAGTGAAGAGTCATGACTGGAGAGGAGGCTTCTGGTGGGCCACTGTGAAGGATGAGGAGTAAGCCTGATACTATTTAGCATTTTCAGTTACAATGAACAACCAAGCACAAAATGATTACTCACAAAATTTGTGGATAACAAAGCTTGGTGAAATAGTAAATTCTGTTTCAGAAAGTATAGTAATGAAAAGTATTCTTTACTAGAATCATAGAATATCTTGACTTGGAAGGGATCCACAAGGATCATCCAAGTCCAACTCCTGCCTCACACAGGACAGCACCAGGAATCCCACCATGAGCCTGACACCATTGTCCAAACTTCTTGAACTCAGACAGGCTTGGTACCACGACCATTGGCCTGGGGAGCCTGTTCCAGTGCCCAACCACCCTCTGGGTGAAGAACGTTTCCCTAATACCCAGCCTAAACCTCCCTGACACAAACTCAGGCCATTCCCTCAGGTCCTGTCACTGGTCCCCACAGAGAAGAGATCAGTGCCTGCCCCTCTTCTTCCCCTCACGAGGAAGTTGCAACTGCAATGAGGTCTCTTCTCGAGGCTGGACAGCCCAAGTGATCTCAGCTGCTCCTCATTCAGCTTCCCCTAAGGCCCTTCACCATCCTCATTGCCCTCCTTTGGACACCCTCTAGTACTTTAGTGTCTTTCCTATATTGTGGTGCCCAAAATTGC
>VWZW01004266.1:36590-102548 GCA_013397115.1 Edolisoma coerulescens | reverse complement strand
TTGCTCTCCAGCCTCTCATTCCCCAATCTGTCTGTACATCCAGGGTTGCTCCATCCCAGGTGCAGGATTTGGCAGTTGTCTTTCTTAAATGTCATATGGTTGGTGATTGCTCAGCCCTCTGATTTGTCAAGGTCTCCCTGCAGGGCCTCTCTACCTTCGAGGGAGTCAACAGCTCCTCACAATTTAGTATCACTTGCAAACTTACTTAGTATTATTACTTTGAGTCCTGTGTTCAAGTCATTATGAAGATCTTGAAGAGAACTGGGCTGAGGGTGGAGCCCTACAAAACCCCTCTGTTGACCAGTCAGCTGATGTAACCCATTTACTGTAAACCTTTGCCCCTGACCCATGAGCCAGCTGCTCACCCATCCCATGTTGTGTTTATCCAGCTGTGAGCTGGACATCTTGTGCAGACTGTCGCTGTGAGAGACAGTATCAAACACTTAGCTGAAATCCAGAAAGATTGTATCAACTGGCTTTCCTTGATCAGCTAGGTGGGTTACCTTGTCATAAAAGGAAATTAAATTTGACAAGCAGGATTTTCCCCTCCTGAAGCCATGTT
Source organism: Edolisoma coerulescens (assembly GCA_013397115.1). Taxonomy (NCBI): domain Eukaryota; kingdom Metazoa; phylum Chordata; class Aves; order Passeriformes; family Campephagidae; genus Edolisoma; species Edolisoma coerulescens. Next base: position 101,986 of record VWZW01004266.1, on the reverse strand, counting down.
GGCTGTGACCAATGACTGTGTTGCCCTTTAGGTGTTTCTCAATAACTCCCAGAATAATCTTCTGAATTTTACCAGTCACTGAAGAGACACTAACAGGCCTGTAGTTGTTAGGGTCATCCTTTTTGGGACATTGGGACAACATTAGCCGTCTTCCAATCAACTGGGACCTCTCCAGATTCCCAAGACTGTTCGAAAAGCATTACAAGAGGCTTTGCAATGAATCATCCACCTGAGTGTTCTTGGATGAATCCCATCAGGCCCCATAGACTTAGAGGGATCCAGCAGGAACAGCAGATCCTGTAGAAGTTCAGGGTCAGCTGGGAGTCTTTCATTCTCACAGCCACGGTTCTCCAGCTCAGGGCACTGGGACCCTCTTAGCCCATCATCAGTGTTGCAGACAGAGGCAATGAAAGCGTTAAACATCTCTGCCTTGTCCATGTCCCTGTTGTTATTGTTTGGTAACGTGGGCTTTGTCAAAGAGATGCATTTGAATGCAGGCAAAAGGCAAATTATAACTAGGGACTATTTAAAGACTTTTTAGTATCTTTAATACTTTTTAGTTTCTTTAGACTTTAAATAACTTTTTAGTTATGGAGAATAGGAGGTTAAACAGTAGGGAATTGATTTTACAACAGGAGACAACATCTTCGAAACTTGTATAAATTCATTATGTCCTATTCTTGAGATGCATTTTTAAAGGAGGTGTACAATAGATGGTTGTGGTTCAGAAACTGTTTGAGAGCTGGGAAAATGCTTGATACTGTGAAAGCTAATCTGGTTTTTAGATCCACAAGAAGATTGAGAGATGACTTCTTCTGTGGTGTATAAACAAGCAGGGAGAGGAAAAGTAGTCACAAAAGACTCTTTAATCTATTGGACTGAGGTTTAATCAGATCTGGTAGCTGGAAGCCAAAACCAGAGAAATTCAAATGAGCAATCTGGCATACGTTTTTCTCAGAAGGGTGCTTAGCTATTGAAAAATCCAAATAGATTGGAGGAGAAATGAGAAATTTTTTGTGCTGCTGTCAGTTCAAGACTGATTCCTCTCTTGGAAGATTCTGTAGTTAAGTGCCACTACAAATGGCAGGAGTTTCAATAGAAAAATGTAGTGGTCTGTGTTATACAACTGATCAAGCTGTATAATTTAGTGGTTAGTCCAATATTTAGCCTTTCTTTTACAATCATGCAATAAAAATTAAATCAAGCATTCTTTTTAGTATAGATCTATTAAGATATTAAGCATATTTATAAACTGAAATGACATATAGTGGTACTGTTTGTTGGAGTGTGCCAGCTGCTTTGACATTCATTGTTCTACTTACTCTAATGTAGATCTTAAGTACTGGGGAAACCAGTCCCTGGACCAAATATTCTCACATATTAGTTGCTCTTTTCTGGATTTTTATGAAGGCAAAAAATTGCCATTATGTTCTTGAAAAATTGAGTATCTGATCAGTGGTAACCAACAACTGGTGACATAAAATGCTGTGTTGCTCTGCTGTAACATACACAGGGATAAAGCTCATTCAGCATTGTACTGGTCTGCACATTGGTGAGTTATCCTCATAGATGCTTTTCTGAAAGAGGCCCGAGGTGCTCCAAGAATTTTACATGCAATATATTGGATCCATGATCTGAGCTGGAAAGGTCAAGACAATGCTGAGTTGACTGCTTGAAGCTCGGGAATACATACACAGTAGGTCCTGGAGAAAGTTTCAGTATTAATTCAGTTGTAAGTATTAAGCTATTCCTTTTAGAACTAATCTGTAATATTTTCAATTAATATTCACTGCAAAAAATTGTATTAAAAATTAAAACTATTTTTCTGCTGTAGGGTATTACAGTACAGGACATGCTTTGGATGTTCTTGAGTCCTACCTGCTCACACTGTGAGCCTCTTCGTACTTGCAGTTACGGTACATGGTTCAAGCTGGAGCCTCTGTTTCTGGAAAATCTAAAAATACTAGATGTTAATAATCAGTGTAAAATTTTGGGTGCCTATTTCCAATGTGTGCATTAAGTTAGCTGGGAGTGCTGAATTACTCAGGGGTCTCTGAGTCTCTTCCCAGCCATCAGCAGTGCTATGCTCTGGCAGTTCAGGACAACACAGCTGTGTTGGCAGAGCCATGTTCTGCTCTTGGCTTCTGCTACAACAACATCTGTTCTTCTTCTGAGATCTTCTTCAGCGAAAAAATCCTTCTCCCCCCTTGCTGGGCTTTTGGGGAGATGCCACCTGTTCCTCCCAGGTATGCCTGGGGGAGCTCACAATTTCATGTGAGTGCGGGGCTGCTGGTGGGGAGGCCCCTGCTCTTGGCAGCCTCTGCCTCAAGCACTGGCTTGCATAGAGCTGTTGGGAAGTGGCAGCCACTCTTGTGACCACAAATCTTACTAAGCTTTTTTTTCTCCCTGCCTATCTTTCTATACAACCATTAAGCCTCCCTGGTATCAGTCCTCACCAGTGCAGGTATTCTTGTTTTCACCATTCTATTCTAAAAAATGTCAGGCATTGGCAACCAGGGATTCACTGGTTCTGCCTTGTTGCTGTATGTGGATCAGGGTCTTTGTCATAGATGTTTTTCAGCATTTCTTTGATAGTATTTTCTACTGTTTACTTGTGAATAATGCAAATAGGCATTACATGTCTGAAATCATACTTCAGTTCAAGCTACATAAATTCATGGCCTCTAAACAAGGAGGAATGTCAGAAGATACTGTGGCAATTTCACTAGGGCTAGTAACAAGAAAGTTGATACGTATAAGCAGGTATGGTACCAGTGTCTTACTGAAACAAGGCTAAAAATCTATGAACTGTTTAGTTCCAGATGTTGCAATCAAATTTGTGAGCACATTTTTGCAGATCTTCTGTTCTTCTCCTTGACTTGCTTTTCTAGTTTTTGCACGTGACAAGCTTTTAGAACTTTTTTCGTGCTGCTGTTTGTAAAGTTATGTATTAAACTTAATACTTTAAATTATTTTTTCTTAAACCATGTATTTTGTAGCTCTCCTATGGTTTCCTTCAGTCTGTAAATGACCGTCATATATTCCTGAGATATTTCTCGAGCACCTCAGAAATCACTCTCTTGTTGGCTTTGAACAAAACTCCATATAGTGCTGAGAGGCTTGAAACTGATAAAAGAGCTGGAATTACACTGTCCCAGCCATCCCTTAGTAAAAGCCTTAATTGCTTTATGCAGGATCTTGCCTCAGCAATAAGTCTGCCTTCTATCTTAGACTGGACAGGCTTTTTTTTCTTTTAAATCGGATTAACATAATCCAGCTCTGGACTTTGCTCCACTGCACTTTTTCAAATGCTTTGGAGAATGTGGCTGCAATGACCAAATTTCAGTTCTAAGTTTCTATTCAATTTGCAAATGATACTTTGCTAGATGAGAATATGGCCTGTGTGTTGCTCTGGGATCCTTGTAGGGCATGACTGTCAAACTTGTGTTAAAGTAGCGATTGATGGCTTCTGGTGAGTGTCAGCTACCATTGGCCTGTGAGGAGCAAAGGCCTGTTTGTGTTGGCTGGTGAACCATGACACTGTTGTACTCAGGAAAAAGAGACTGTTTTACCATTTGAATTTATGAAAATGTAGGGGTTTGCAAGAACATATGCTATATAATGTTCAGTTTTGTCTCTGGCTCAGTCTCTTGTAAGGAAATTTTGTCAGTGTGTATCCTCAGAAATACTGGCTGGTGATCAGTTTGTTTGCTTCCTAAGATGTTGCCTCAGGTCTGGAAGCTCCGTGAACAAACTCCTACTCTTTTTCTTATTCTTTACTGGGATTTGCACTCACGTGTGCTGCACAGCTGCACCATCAGGGCCACGGATGTGAGCAAGGCACAAAATCCTTGTTGACCATTCCATGTGTTTTCATACTCCTTTTAATTTGGGTGGCAAACATGATGGTGATGCCCACTGATTATTTATACTCGTCTTTGAACTTTGTTTCTGTGCTTGCTGTTTCTCTCGTGTGGCATTCTGGCATTTGTTTATCTTTGCTCAGAACTCTTAGGTCTCATCAGAGATTCTCAGGATCTTGGACAATTATTATAACTATCCTGGAGTTCTTCCTGAATGGTTTTTGTGCTAACAAATGGCTTTTGTGTTTCTAGCTGAAAATTTAGGTATGCCAAAGATAAACTATCTTGCCCAAAGGAGAATGTGAGCATGTGCCATGCATGGAAGCATGGGGCAGGACTACCAAACAAATGCTATTACTTGATTTTTTTGCACAAGATACAACATCATGTGGATACCTAAAAGCTGTAGAACCCTGCAGCAGTGTGCCAAACACTGAATCATAGAATCATTTGGGTTGAAAAAGACCTTTAAGATCATTGAGACCAACCATGAACTTAACACTGACAGGCTCACCACTAAACTCTGTCCCTGAGTGCCACACTTAGACATCTTTTAAATACCTCCAGGGTTAAATATCTCCAGGCTGCCACTTCCCTGGGCAGCCTGTTCCAATGCCCAACAATCCTTTCCAGGAAGAAATTTTTTCTAATATCCAATCTAAACCTCCCTTGGCACAGCTTGAGGCCAAACTGAACAAAAAACCTAACTCTTAACAAGTAGCTGAGGTGTGTATCTCACTAACACAGGGATGGTGCTTCCAGTCCTGATACTGGTGTGCTTTTTTACTAATACAGCATTTCTGTGCCATATCCATAATGTCTCTTGAAGATGAGAGTATTGCACAGTTGCCTTAGCATTTGGCCTAGTCCACGTCCTCGAGGTTTTCCCTGGTTAGGACACCAAAATATTTCTTTCAAATTCCTGTTTGTATTTAGCCTTACAGAGGCAGGGCTGCACATTTAGCTGTCTTTATTTCCCTTCTGGAGAACCAGAACTACCTACTTCCTTGCTTGTTTGTCAGAGCACTGAGTGACTCTCTCCATTTAAGCTATTGCCCTGTGGTAAGCAGCATAAATCACCATAAAGCTATAGGTCATTTGGACTCTTATGAATGTGCTTTGTTCTGCCAGGATGTTCCTCAGCTTCCTGTTCCTTGCCTCCCCAAAGCTGAGCAAGACCAAGAATGAGGCATGCTATTATCCTCTTAATTCATTCACGTTTTTGTTGGTAAAAGCTATTAACTGAGTAATTTCCAAAAGCTATAAACTGAATATCTCTTCATCTATATGTATATTTAACTAGTCAGCTTACAAGATGTTTGATCACTAATTAACTCCGTATCTACACTTATTTTACATTAGTTGTGCATTTACTTTGAGCACGAGGCATTATTTCAGCTGCCATTTTGGCTTGTGAGCCCTAGATCACCTTAAGCTTGATCATATGGTACTTTGTTGGTTCATTGATCACTCCTGTGGAGCCAGCAGCATTGCTGGTTTAGTCCTGTGCAGGGTGTAAGAGCAGGCAGGTTTGTGTCACTCTTCAGCCCTTCTTCAAACAGGCATAGCTCTAGGTAAGGTATCCTTTTCTTCAAACACTGTGACTGGTGTTTGGAGAATATAGATGTCTTGTCTAGCACCATCAGGTGCAGTACAGTGTTTATTGTAAATTTTTTCACATGCCTTTTTGTCCCACAGGTCTTCTGATCCCAATTTATGTTTAGGTAATTTAATTGCTAGACAAATTCTAGTGGCTTTTTAAAGGGCTAATTTTGGGATCCCAGTAATTACCTTCTGAGGTTTTTTTGATCAGATGTCAGCCACAACCAGGTCTGTCACTCAGTTTCTCCACCTCAAATGACAAGACCAATTCTTTGTCAGAGGTACGTTACAAACTCTCCTTCCCACCTTCTTTGGGGTGTCTGTTTGAAATGCCCCTTCTGTGAAGGAAGTCCTGCACTTTGAAATGTCAGTGCAGCAGTTCCATAGCTCGCTGCCACTGTCTGTGCCTGCTGCCCGCGCCTCAGTGCTCCTGGTTGCACACGCACAGCTTGCCTGGGTGTAACTCCAGGCACCATGAAACACTTAACCTTCTGCTTGAGCTGAGAAAGGTAGATTGACCACAGAGAACTAAGAGTTGTCTGTGTTTTGTTTGTTTTCCTTCTGCATTGTTCATGCAGAGCCAAAGTCTGCTTTACCCAGTGGGCACAATCCAGTGTTGTGTGACAGGAGGGGCACAGCCACCAGCTGCAGTAGCTCTCTGCCACACCTTCCTAAAGATGCAGCTCCCCTCAGCTGACCAACACTTTCTTGTACAGAGTCACAGAGCGGACTGAATGTCCTGTCTGTGACATCTGCAGTTCAGCCAGAGTGCACAGGCCTTCTGAAAAAAACCAAACAAGAAACCCAACCCAAAGCCCTTGAGATGTCAGCTGTGAGGCTTTTTTGTAAGAAAAAGGTAGAATTTATAAATCAAGTCAGTGAACTTTGTAGTTGTTTTCTGCACCTATTTACTAGAAGCATAGTGACTGTAGTGAAGCCACTGACAAAGATCATCCTGCAAACCCAAACAATGCTATTTATCCCAAATCCCAAAAGGGTTTCCTGGGTGTGCTCCTGGGTTTCTAGAATAAACACAAGACTGTCAAGAACAGCAAAACTGAGTACCCTGAAAGATATTTAAAATCAAAAATAGCGAGACAGGTTTTGTAGCTATCTTCTCAGAATGCAGTGAGCATTGAAGCTTAGCTGTTTCCTGGGCTTGCAGGCTCAGATGTATGAAGAGCTGGCAGCACGCCCTGCCCTGGACAGCCTCAGGTCTGTCATCATGCATCATTAGCATGAAAAGTCAGAGTCATCAATGTCATTTGCAAGACTTATCAGATAGAATACAGAAACCAAATTATGTATCAAGACTATTTTCAGTGAAAACAAAGTGTGTGTTCTGCTTCTTTTTGTCTCCATGCTCAATTAGACCAGGCTTATTTGTTATTTTCATCTTCATGCTACATGAAACACCACATTTAAGCTGTTTGTTATATTCAAGAGTACAAATCTGTTTCTTGTGTGAATAATTCTTATTGCATGGATGTCACCAAGTCTGAACTTGAGTCAATGTCTGACTATTAAATAGAGGAGTCTTATTAATTCCCCCTTTTTCCCCCCTGTTTTCTTCCTTGGGCTATTTGATTGTGAAGCAAGGTCATTGCCACTGCATTTCTTAGCACTATTTGATGTCTCTCTAATTGCAATATTTCTTTGTAAACAACTACTCTGTAAAAAACATCATGGCTATCAACACTTCTAATGTGTATGTGACCACAAAGTGAAGATGGGACTCTGCCCTTAGTTTGTCTTTGCAGATTTTATGGAGCTTCAAGCTTATTGCATTTTACTCCCATTCTGTTCGGCCCATGTTGTTGGCAATAGGGTCTCATTACTCTGTGTGGGTAGATTGCCTGTGTCTGTATTTTTTACATCTTTTACATTTGATTTCAGGGAGAATACAGGAGTGTTTTATCTATCTCATAGCAATCAACTGTTCCTCTTCTGTCCTGAAAATTGTGGCATTTAGATTAGCTCTCCTGTGTCTCATTAAATAGAAACGTTATTCTTGTTTTTCTTGACAACTAAACCTTTGACTGCAATTTAAATTATAACTTCTTTCATTATTTTATGGTGAAAACAGAAAACAACAGTTTGTGGAATTCAGCTTGTCAGATGATGCTATTTCTTCCTCTGTTTGTGAGATGAAAGACAGAAGATGAGAGTTAGCATTTCTTGCAGTTAACTTTTTGAGTATTTTATTGCAGAATGATAAATAAACTGAATGTTTCATTTATTTATTGAAGTTTTATGTTGCAGTGATGTATATAACCATGCTGAGGGTTATGAGTAATTACATTTCCCTCTTCATTAGAATGGATGATGGTACCGTATAGTAATAAATTTGAAAAAGAAAAGTGAAAATGTATACTTTAGTGGGCCCCTGAGAGTGTAATTTGTGATGCCTTGCAGAATATTCAGTCAAAGCTCAGAAGAAGATCATAGAACAAGTTATACAAAAGAGCTTCTACTGCTAACTCTGTCTTTAATACTAATACAGTTTTAAAGCATATTAAATCTTAAGATTTAAGGTCTGATTAAAAAGCTTGTTACAGAAAGCATACTAAGAAAAAATATTTTCTTCCATCTATACATCTGTATATCAACTGCACAAAGATTACAGAGTCACAAAAAAGCTGAGGTTGGGAAGGACTTCTGGAGATCATAGATCATAGCCCAGAGCAGGCTCAGCCGGATCAGAATGCTCCAAGCCATGTACAAACAGGTTCTGAATGTCTCCAAGGTTTTTCTTACGTTTAAATGGATTTTACAGGATTTCAGTTTGTGTCCATTGCCTCTTATCTGGACATAGGGCACCACTCAGAAGAGTCTGGCTCGATTGTCTTTACTCCCTCCCATCAGATATTTATATACATTGATAAGTTTCTCCCTGAGCCTTCTCTTCTCCAGGCTGAATGGTCCCAGCCCTCAGCCTCTCCCATTGTAAGGTGATCAAGTCCTTCAGTCATCTTTGTGGCCCTTCACAGGGTTTATCTCCATGATGTCCATGTCTCTCTTGTACTGGGGAGCCTGGAACTGGACACAGCACTCCAGCTCTGGTCTCACCAATGGTGAGTAAAGCACAGGACCACCCCCCTCAACTTGCTGAACATGCTCTGCCTGATATGGTCCAGAAGGCTGTTCTTTGCCACAAGGGCACACTGCTGGCTCATGGTCAGTTTGATGTCCACCAGTATCGCCAAGTCATCCTCTGCAAAGCTGCTTTCCAGCCAGTCAGCCCCTGGAGTGTGCTGCTGCATGGGATTTGTTCTTGCCCAGCAAGTAATTACCAAGACATGCAACTTTAATTATTTTCACAAAATTTAAATTCAGACAGACATTCAGAAACTACTTTCCAAGAAACTGTAGCTTCCTCAGAAGTACTCATGATTAACCTAATTAGCATATTTTTCTGATTGCCACATGTGCTTACACATATTGAGAGTAAACATAGTTGATTGAGCATTTACCTGTCAATAGATCAAAGAAGCTTATCAAAGAATTAATTTTAATCAGATATTGCTGACACTATACAATGATTCCAGGATGCTAGTCTTTAAATTTCTTATAACTGTATATTTTATTTTATATGCCAAAACACAGGGTTCGTTTGTACTGCTGTGTACTGTGCTGCTTGCACGAGCCAAGCTGAAGTTAATTGAAGCACAGGAATCCATAGGGATTCATTTTATCAGGTGTCAGTTTTATACAGCTGGGGCTTTTTGGCTGATGGATTTTTTAGTTGTCTTGTTACTATAGTATTATAAACTGAAGAAGTGCATTCTTCTCATTCTTCTGTATTTAACTTTGTTCTGATCAGAATTTGTTTTAGCTGAGAAACTGTTTTGCACATACTGATGGTCATTTTCTTACATGGGTACTTGTTCTTCCATCAGGAGAGGCGTTTGGCATACTAAAGTACCTAAAAAATTCTATTTTGTTCTGCTTACCTTTACTGTAGAATTTTTTTTTCTAAAGTTCTTAGTGAAGGAAACAAGTAAGTTGGGTGATTTGTCAGGGAATTTGTGTGACTTTCAGCTTGGTTATGAACTAATATCTGCTTGTCCTCTGCATCATCTTTTCTTTAGAAAAAAAGACAGGAGTTTGAAGTAATGAAGGCTTGGAACCCTTGCAATTGTTGCTTTTGAGAATGGAGAATGTAAAATAAGATGACTAGCAAAGCAAGGAGCAGTCTGTAGTAGTACTGCAACCTGTAATAGCCGTATCTGCACCCCTATATTGATAGATTAGAGGCATATTTTTATATAATGATGTTCCTTCATGTTAAGTATCTCCAGAGAGCCTGGAACTTGCAGTGAAAGACATGAAGCTTCTGTGGGAACCTTTGCTATTTAACTTGCATATGAGACTTTCTATTCTACAGAGGGTCACTGCTCCTCCATGCCAGCAGCTGGCCTCTTGCTTTCCCCTCTGCAGGACATTCTTGACATAGTCTAATAACTCAAACCCCAACTGTACAAGGTCCTCAGTAACCTGCTGTCATTGATCCGGCTTGGATCGGGGTTGTATTAGAGAATTTTGCAATTTCTTCCAACCTTGGCTATTCTGTGAGTTAATCAACCAGAGATGTAATGACTCCCCAGATGCCTGATGAGCTTTAATACCCTTGCCAGCAGTTTCACTCCATTCAGTGTAAGCTACTCCAGGTGCACATTTACAGAGGAATACTTTAATAATAACAATGTAACATGTAAATTTTTTTTCAATGAGGTTAACATTGTTTATAGTTTCAATTTCTATTGGTGTTGACACTGTTATGTCTTGTGACAGGTGGAGATGTTCCTGATTTTATCTGTTACAAAAGTGGTTTGAATCTTATCTTTTGCAGGCAAGCTAAAGAATAAACTTTCCTTTCAAATACACATGAAGGCCTTAGCCATGATACCTGCAAGCACAGCCATGAGATAAAGTTAATATTTATTCGACAAGTGGAAGGAGAACACAATGCTGATAAAGAGCTTCTTTTGCAGTAGAGTTGATACAAAACACTGCTGCCTGTCAATCACATTATAAATTGGTAAACATTTGTTTTATTAAAATGGGCACAAAACTGGCAACAAATATTATAACTAAATAATGCAGTTACGTGTCTTTCTGTACCACATTTCATTAACCCCTGTCAACTTGGCATCATATAATAAGGGTGTTGGCAACCCAGCACCTCTTCTGAGCTCTGCTAAGTACAGCAGTCTGCACTGTGGATCTTAGGGAAGGATTGTGTCCAGTGGGTGTGGTTATTATTCTTTCTCACACCTAAAGGAAGTAAAATAGTCAAGACAAGTTCTTTCTGCTACATCTGAGCTGTGTAATTGTCTGGCATGGCAATTAATGTATCTAAGTGAGAGCACAACTCATCAAAGACTGGACCTTTCAATGTATCCTCCTCCTCTGTCCTCATGGTTGAAAAGAAATGTGTATTTATAATTATCAATGAAGTGATAAAATTAGAAGAATGAGGTGTTTAAAAAGTGAAGATTTAGATGGCTTTATTTGGATATGTAAAGATGCACATGCTTCTGGTCATTCAAAATGGAAGCAATTTAGCCAGTTCACAGTAACTTCCAGCACTGAAACACTCTGACAGAAGGAAAGTGAAAGGACCAAAACACACTCCAAAAGATGCAAGGGCATAAAAATGGTGGCTTGTTGCAGTGTGTAAAGACAGGACAGGCTCCTGTCCCTTCGACCGCTGATGTTTGCTTCCTGCATCTTTAATAATGAATTGCCATTTTAAGGTAGTGTGTAGGAATGTCATTGCACAGCAGAAAAGGAAGTAAGTGCTTGCAAGTAAATCTGTGAGGAGATACTTCAGTGCCAAAAGATTTTGTGTATGGTGCTTTAGTCAGTGCTTCACAGATACAGTTCTTTTCCTAGTCTCCTTCTTTTTACTGGATTTTTTTCAATTCAGTATACTTAAACCAGTTTATTTTGAAAAATATTTCTCTTGAACATCCTCTGAAAATGCAGCTGGGCCCACAGTCAGTGACACCTTTGAGCTGTTTGCAGCTGCTCCTGCAGGATCCTCCTCCAAAAAGACAAAGAGAAAACTCAGAAAATCTGATTGATGAGTCAAGGTGACTTATTGTTTTAATGGAAAAACCTCAAAGCAGTGAGATGCATCAGACCAGAAGTAGGAGTGTTTGTGCCTAATTCTTGATTCGTGTGCCATGCTCTTGCAGGGTGGTCTTGATTTGGTCTGGCTTGGTGAATTTTGAAGTTACATCAAATTCTCCAGAGTCTTCTCTGTTTCTTGGGAATTTTGTTTCCAGATTCCTGCATCTGCTGTAGGTCTCCTACTGTTACCTGCTGCTGTCTCCCAGATCTGAACTTGTCCAGCAGTCCATAGATAAGACAGAGAAATAGCACTTCTGTCAGAGCAGTCTACTGACCCCACTGTTTCTTAAAAAAATTGTATCTTTAATGTCTTGCAAATATAGCTAATGCCAGACGTCACACAGCGTTTGAAGTTCCACAAGAAAATCTCATCATCATGAGAAACTTTATAAAGGAAACACAATTTGACTTCCAAGGAGAAATCAATTTTCCTGCTTTTCATCTCCTGCAAGTGGAATATTCGAAAAAATCATTAGGTCACTGAAGCTTCTGTGATAACAAATCCAAACCCTAACTCTGTGGTTAGATCTTGTAAGTCTATGTATTTATTCCTTTAGAGCAGAGTTGGGAACCTCCTCCTTGCTAGGGCTGTGGAGAACATGCAAGCACCTGTACTAGTCTGTGCATTAATGGGGTCCCAGCAATGTCAGCCTCGGTAAAATGAAGAGCTACTTCTGCCCTGCAAGCTGCAGGATCACAGATGCTGCTCTAGAAAATTCAGTAGCATAGCTGTGTGGTATTATTAGAAGAACACTATTAAATAGTTTTTAATGTTGTTAAAACAGCTAATAAGACAAAAGAGATCACACAGCAACACACTTCATTTTATTCAGCTTTAGTATAGAAACTTGCTATGTAATTAGGACTAAAAATAAGTAAAGGATGAGGTATTTTTAGTGAAAGCTTTTTATCTTGTTCAAATCCACAATGTAGCACACACAAACTAACAGTTACAGTACCATATTAACTACTAGTGAAGTAGGATACAAAGGGTAAAACAATGAGGCATCTATCTGTGAACATGAAAACATTTATCTGTGAAATTATGGTTGTTTTCCTTCAGCTGCCAACTAATGTTTAGTGCAGTTCTCAAAAAACAAAAGTATAGTGATCTGTAAATATGCTATGGATATATAGTTCGGTCCTCACAATAAATAACTGCTAGCAGAGTGAATTGTAATTCACTCAAGTCCACTAAATTTTTATTCACTATTTTTTGATCCAGTGAAAAGCCTTAGATTCTTCTTATACAGTACCTGAATAAATTATTCAAATACATTTATAGAAGTCGTGAAACACGTAGTACAGCTGCAGTGGATTGCTAAATCTTTATTAAAGCGGCAGCTTTTCACATCATGCAAATGGACCAGGATATTTACCATCTTTAGCTTAAAAGGAGTGAGATATTTTAGTTTTCTGGCCACATTAAAAATGCTGGAAAAGTACTGTCTTTTTTAAGTGGGGCTTATCATTCCCTGATCAGAAGTACAATGCTTGCCAGTGAACTTAAGGAGGAGAAGAAAGGAAAGTCACAGAATCACAGAATATTCTGAGCTGGAAGGGACCCACGAGGACCATCAGGTCCAACTCTTAAGTGAATGGCCCATAAGGGGAACGAATCCTGACCTTGGTGTTATTAGCACCATGATCTTTCTGTATCAATATAAATAGCCACTCTCAAATTTACTTTAGTTTGGATTTGGGCTTTATCCATTTCAAGACTTTCCCTATTTGTAGTATGACTATTTTAAGAACAAAAGTACAAGCTTTGGCATGAGGTTTTGCCCAGCTAGCTTATTGATGATGCTAGAAAATGCCTCTGGAAATTGAAAAGGTTGTTGAAATTGTCTGTGAATGTTTTCAGTGGTAGAGGAGCAGTGTTAGATAGAGCAGCACTAAAAAGGAGGGGAATTTTTCATCCCAGCTGGTTTTGCTCATCAGCCTTTGTTAAATGGAACATTGTGAGCTAGGTTCCTGAGGGGAGTTGCCTTTTGTATATTCAACTCCACAGTAGTCGGTGAAGCAAATTTTGGAATGAAAGCCTTGAAAATGTTCTTGACCTGTTGTGGGAAAAGATTACCAGGAGTCAGTTTTTGCATCTGTTTTTCACTGTGTAAGCTTCCTGATAAATAGTGACCTTGAGATCTTTTGTACTGCCTTTCTGAAAGTCTTTGATAAGGGTAAAGAACTCAATGGCTTTAGATTTGCCAAAAAAGATAATAACCACCTGATGAATTTTAAAACACAAATAATTAACTAAACCAGAGTTTATATAGGCTGAAAGATTTATAATCTGTAGACCAAACTACTAGCAGCAGGAGTCTTGAGGATCTATGAATTAAAGTTTTTGTCACAAAACCACTACAAATTTGAATGAAGGAAAGACTTCAACAAGATTGGTTTGCTTATGGAGAAAATTGTCTGAGGAGCTGACCTCATTTTTCACCGAGAGAGTGATGTAGTTATTTAAACAGATCTGTCAGGTGGAAAGTATTGAAATGGCTATGTTAACCATTCAATAGCAGACTTGGAAAGCAATGGCTTTGTGCCTATCCCACAGACCTGGGATTTTCACAACTTTAGGCATCAGATTCTGTGGTCATGAGCTCTGTGTGATGTAACCTTAAGCCCAGCGTTAAGTTGACAAACAGGAGACATTAAAGTGTTCAAGGCCAGGTTGGATGGGGCTTTGAGCAACCTGGTCTAGTGGAAGGTGTCCCTGTCCACATCACCGGGGTGGAATGGGGTAATCATTAAGGTCCCTTCCAAGCCTAACCATTCTGTGATATGTCACTGCTAGTTGTCTGGGACAGATTGATGGGCTTTCAATTTAATGGTTTATGGTGTGCTCTGTAGCAGCTCTGCCTCGTCAGAGTTTGACAGTGGAGTGTCAGACATTTCACTGGCCCTCTGTAGTTCTGCTAATCTCAGCAGCATTCGTGGGGGTATTAGTGCAGTAAGTGGTTTATTAGAAGAGATAATTAGCACAAAGCAGATGAGGATTTAATAAATAAGGAGACTTGGTCTGCATCACTGAAACCTAGTTACGTGACATGGCAAGTCCCCTTGTTGAGCCTTCTTACCTCTCAGCTCCCCAGTGCTTAATACATCCATCAGCACACATTCAGGGTGGGCAAATCCTGTTGAGTGGCCATTTCTGATGAGACCTACCTGGATGATATGGTGAAATAAACAAAAGCACTTCAAAAAGCAACACACACACAGGCAGAAGCTTCACTATCTCCTGCAATGGGAGCTGGCAGGCTGCTGGAACAGATGCAGGCAGCAGGGCAGTGAGCTGGGGAGCAAGGAGGCACTGGGGAAAAGCAAAGCTCTGCTGGTCTGTCAAAAGACTCCAGCTGCAGTTCTTGGAACTGGCTTCAGGCAGAGAAAGCTTTTTGTTCTGTAATCCACCAGGAAATTGAGCTTTTCTCAGGTGGGAATTTAGACTTACAGGTGAAAGGAGGAAATAAAACCTATGCATAGCATGAAAAATGTCAGAATCCTAGGCTACATTTAAAGAAATAACGTTGTTTGTTCACTCCAGGCTTACCTGCAGATGGGCAGACAAAAGCTACTTCAAATCAATAAATTTTCATCAAAGCAAGTAATATTTTTAGACTTTTTCCATGTTATTAAATATGCAAGAAAATAGGAGTCCAGTGCTGCTCAGATGGGAGAGAGTGAGTGGTTCTGATTGCAGTGGGATATCTATTGCTGTCCTGTTGCCTCCCAATACGCAGAGCCCTTCCCTGAACCACATGTGATTTCCCTCCCACCTTCCTCAGTCTGTTCAAACTGCTGGAAATTATGTCAGTGTTGATCCAGCAGGGGAACTTTCATTTAAGCACTGTAGGATTACCTTTATGTATGTAGCATTAAAACTAATCTAGGAAACTACTGTGCAGAGTAGGTTAGCATTAAGTCATGACACATGTCTCTTTGCCTACGAGTGGTAGATTTTACTAGGCACTGAGGTAAAATACATCTTCACAGCTTGTTATTCTAGCCCTACAATATAAATTTGTATTGCATTAATTTCCGGCAATAGCAAATCACTTTAAAACTCTAGGGAAGATGTCAAGGAAACTGTACTTTCAAAATCACATTTTTGAAAGTAAATATAATTTGTTGCAGAAAATGTTTCTGCAGCAGAAATGTTGCAGAAAATGTTTCGGAAACAGCACTGTTTCTCTCCTTACTCAATATAGAAAATTTTCTGATTGGGAATTTTTACTGAACCATCGAGATATCATCACATATTAATATTGCTGTTTATTAAACACAGACCTCCAGGTAAGCATTTGAAGTCAGGTACACTTCCAGTACAGAGGAAACAATCCTGCAGCACAGTCTCCCTCCCCATGTTTCCGGTACTATTGGTACCTATGGTTTACCTTGTAACTATTGAGCAACCTTGTGATACCATTAGAGGCCTCACAGGCCTGTGCAGACCATCCTTCACAGAATTACAGGGTGGGTCAGGTTGGAAGGGACCACAGTGGGTCTGGTCCAACCTCCCTGCTCGAGCAGGGCCATCCTAGAGCACATGGCACAGGATTGTGTCCAGATGGTTCTTGGATATCGCCAGTGAGGGAGACTCCACAACCTCCCTGGGCAACCTGTTCCGGTGTGTGATCACCTGTACAGTGAAGAAGTGTGACGGAATTGGAATATTTTGATGGCTATCAGTGGTATGTGGCCAAGTTTGGTGGCTACACACAAGATGGGAGCTCTCAGAAGTATTCACACACCCACGTAATTGCCAAAACTTCTTTTTCTAGTAGTTGTATGTTTTCACTGGACAGGACATGATGTATATGATGCAGGTCTTGCCATGCTGTTGTCACGCTGTTGACATGGCATGGCTCTCAGTTGGGGTTTGCTCGGGTTCAATGTGGTCAGAATCAATAAAGCAAAAGATCATCCCAAAAGAGTATTCTCTTTAGTGGTGCACTTCTAGTTTGTTCTGTGCTGAGGTCTTGAGAAATCACTTGGGAAGTAGATAATGACTAATTTGGACACTTTCAGCTGGGAAGTTGTTTAGAAAGCTGTTAGTTTTTCTCTCTCATTTGGGTTTTATCCTTTCCAGTAAGAGCCAGTAACTGATGGTATGAGTTTATCTAAATATGATTTCTGAGGTCTTGGGCCTTAAGTGTTGATATTCTTTATTCAGCCATCTTTCCTGATGTGGAAATTATACCTGCAGTCAGTATTTGTGTATGTGTGTGTGTGTCTGTGTGTCAAGTGTGAAGTGTAGGCAATCTTTTGTATTGACATGGTGCCATACATGTCCCACTGGTGCCTTTTCACTGTTAGTAGAATCACATCAGTTTACAAACTCAAAGTAGCTAGTGGCACATTCACTGTTAGTCCAGTAAATGTAGATAAGACATAATCCCTGCACTGTAGGAGGGCAATATACTTCCGAAGAGCTTGACCTGTTATCTTTCTGATGTAGCTTTTGTATCATAATAAAAATCACCAGTCTGGAACAGAACAGTTTGACAGAATGACTCAGTAGAGCTGCAAAATGACAGATGCTAGAAATAAAAAATAAACAAACTGTGCCAGGTCATTGCTGTCAAAGCACAATCCTTCACCTGTTGCTTCTTCTGCTTATGCAGTCAGTGGTAGTTTGGGGGCCATCTTTTTGTTGATATGACATGAAAATTTAATATGGTTTTATTTTTTTTCTAAGGTTACACATTGCATCTCAGGATATAACTACAGCAGCAGCCATGTGCTTCACTTGATGTTTCCAAGCTGGTAATCCCAGCTGCTCCTGTGAACCAGCGTGCTCTCTCTGCTTCAGATCCACTTGCAGCATCGCTTCCCTTCCCAGCTGCTGGGCTTCCCTTGGCTCTCAGTGTTTGCAACCAAGCCCTCCCTTTCTCCATTTATATGGCACCAAGCACCCCAAAGCAAATCCTCAGACCATGTAGCTTAATTCTCCCCAGACTTGAGGGTGCAGCCAGCAGAGTTGGGAGTTACGTGCAGTGGTCTCCAGGCAGTTCATTCAGCCTAAACTGCACCTTCTGTTTACTCTGTAAAAAGAATGGCTATTGCATATCAGCTTTAATGCTGGCTGTAGCTGCCTGTGAGTCAAAGCTTTGCTTGAAGGCAGCTGTGTCTTCCAGAAAAGCAGGTAAAACACGTTGCAGTGTTCTGTCTGATCTGCCTGTAAACAGAGCTGATGACATGTCACTGGAAATGATTGTTTGGTGATCCAGCAACAGTGCAGAAAAGTGGATTGCATATGCTGAGTGGCTTTAGGTGGGAGTGTAGCTAGAAGATGCTGAGGAACATACTTAAGTTTCCTCTTCTGCTTTAGATCAGAGACCATATGTCTCAAACAGACCCCTGAGCTTCTACCAGGGAACTGACTGGCACTACTGGGAATTTTGGGTGTAGATAGGACAGGAGGAGGAATCTATCCAGTTTGCCTTACTTGATACTCATAATTAAATATTAATTTGCTCAGGAACTTGAATCTGGGGCTACATCTATATTCATAAATTAAGTAGCATCTGAGAACATTCCTGGGCACTGGGACTCCATCCTCTGTCCTGCTGAATTGTAATGCTGAGGGTAATAGTATGGATGCTGGCTGTTCTGTGCCAGTTGGCTTCAGTGCCAGGAACAACCCAGGGCATATTTAATTTCCTAGTATCAATGCAGCCCACCAGCCCCACTTCTTGCTTTCCTGGAAGAATTCTCTCGTTTGTTCAATAGCTAGTTTGACCCAATACAGAGATATTGAACTGAGTGAAAAAGGGGGCTTGAACATTGTCTACCCAGAAATCAGGGCAGGGATTTGAATCAAGAACTCCTCTGTTTTCTGATAGAGGATACCAGTAGTCAAACAGTGTGTGTTTGCTGAGGCAGTTTGGTCTCATACTGCAGCAATTCAACTTTTTTACAGTGAACTTCAATTGTATGAGTCAGAGGTACAGGAGGGATAATGACCCTCCAGTCTGGTGAGAAGGCATGCCCTTGGGAGAGGAACTCCTGGGCACTTGACTCTGCTTTGATACATGTTCAATAATACATTGAAGATGAGAGCAGACAGAGCATGTAAGTCAGTGCTGAGGTGGTGAGCAGTGAGGCTTTGGATTCGCATTGTGGCAGGAGGATGAGGGAATTGCAGCTTGGGAGCTTGTGTTCTGCTTGACTGCTTTTGTACCACAACCTCTGAAAAGGAGATTTGCACCATTACTAATCTAACCCAACTTTACAGCTTTTCAGAAAAAGAATGTTTGAAAAAAGAAGCGTAAATGTTGGCTTACATGTAAGCCTTCGTGTCCAAGGTAGAAATGATTGTGGTGGGGGATGCTTATTTTTGTGAAAAAGAGGAGAAAAAAATAAATGTGATTTTATCCAAATTGGAGGGGGTTTGACTGCTGTATTGCAAAATATTATTTGTTCCACTGTGCTTAGGTAAATAATGTAACAGCAGCCCACACCTCTCCCTTAGAAAGCTGTCTCACAGGCAGCAGTTAATGAACTAGTACTGGAAAAAATCTAATGGGTTCTGCCTTATTATGCCCATAAAAGGCTCACATGTTGATTTTCAATAGAATCATCAAGAATTGACTTTTGAGCCAAAATACAAAAAGTTTTTAATAGTTCTCAGTTGGTTTGTGTGATTTCTCTAACAATTAAACATTCATAAGAATGTACAATGAGATTTTTCTCAAATGACAAACTATAGCTGTGAAATTTTCCAGTTCATTGCCAAAAGAATACATTTTTCTTCCCTTCAGAGAAGCTAACTATTGACCAGCATTCACAACAGGGAGAAGGGAAGCCTTTGCTTCCTGATTTTTAGTGTTTAGAAAATGAGAGTTCACCAGTGCTGCCCTGGAACAGCAGTGCTGTGGCTGAGCAGTGCAGAGGGAAGTGGCCTGCCTTGCCTCTGTGGAGTTTTCTGTCTCTCCTGGCTGAAGTCTCTGGGAGTCTGCTTCCAACATAAGGCACTTAGCATCTGTAAAGGGAGCGCAGAACATCCATCAAACATGGGAAGATCAAAAACTGTGACTCCCTGTGGAGTGACTGTTGGGGGGGAAACAGCTGAATAATGTTGAACATATTCAGATCTCTGACTTCACCTAATGCACGCTGTGAAGGCTGTGTTTGTAGTCAAATGCTGATTCATTTTTATGGATGCGGAAAAGCTTTTGTGCTTCTGCCTTTAAAAACACTGCTCTGTTAGTTGTTTGAGAGGCAACACTGGTTGCTTCTGCCTTCTCTCAGACAAATATAAGCATAAATGTTAATCTGAAGTGTGATTTTTTATTGCTGAAGAGGCAGGCCTGGTTGTAGGCCAATGTCTTGGGAGGTAGTGTGGTGCTTGGCACACTGAAATAACTTAGGACCTGACAAGGGCATTTAAAAACTCAACTTTAGGAAAAAAAAAATCAAGATCCCGAAACTTCAGTGATAATTTGTCCTTCCATGGATATCAAGACTGGACATGCTCATGCTCAGGAGTCAGGAACCACTGTGGTTTTGAGGACAAAATCACTGAAACAGCTTACCTCTTCACTTTGAAAGACTCTTCACCTCAGTCTCTAAAGCAGTCTTTAAACTTCAGCTCATCTGCTTCTAAAGGTCTGGGTACATAAAAACTTCCATTATAGCCTTTCCTCAGTGCTCATCCTTGGTAGCTTAACAGGGCCGAGGCAGGAGCACTGCAGTGCTCCCAGAGGATGCTTCTGGCAGATCCCGTGCTGCAGGCAGCACAGAGAGATATTTTGTGCTACATGAAGAATCAAACTACTCCTTCTTCCCAAGGGGATTTCCTCAAATATTGGTTGTTCTCATGCTCCCAGGAGGACCTTTTTCTGCATTAGCAGGTGGCAATGGATAGAAAATGCAGGTGATATTTGCTTGAACAGTTCTTGATGGAGGTAAACTTATCCTAATAATAAGTGCAATTATTTTTAAAGTGAGTGTTACATGTTCAGTGGCTGTTATGTGGTGTAAGTGCTTGACATGTGGTGTGGCTCTTCTTATGATGGTTCTGTCCTAGCTCAAAAAACCATGTTGTTGCCTATAAACAAATCAATCCCCATTTAATTAGCTAAGTGCCTTCCGCAGTTATTTCTATGATGAGTAGGTTATAGTCTCAGCAGCATCAAACTCAGTGGGAAAAATATCCAAGAAGTGTTAATTTGTTCTCTGGAAATAGCAGGACTGGGGGTGAGCAGACAGACAGCATCAAAACAGAATAAAATCTCACATACATGGTTGCTGTTTTATGGAAATGACCTTTTGTCTTTCAAAGGCAGAAGTCTTCCACTGGGAGATGAAATGTACAAAACAGCTTGACAAAACAGCCTGTAAATGCATGTCTCTAACATAAGCGTAGCTAATATTTTCTATTATTGCTATGTAACACTCTCTGGGCAGCAATCAGTTCCATTTAAATATGATTAATATGAAAGTAATAATGTTCCAAACTTCACTCTTGTACATATTTTCAGAGGAAAGACTGTTGGGTTTTTTTTTTTTGTAATCTGATATTGAAATAAAATGAAAGTCTAATTCCTGTGACACTACTAGTGCTCTTCTTAATTCTGCACTGTCTGAATTTTTCAGGGTTTTGAAGGTATTCCTGTCCCGAACGGCTCAGCGTATTCCATATATGACAGGTGGGAGAGTGATGAGGATGCTGTCTGTTATTCTTCTGGTAGTCTTTTGGTTTCTCATTGGCTGGACTTCTGCAATAACCCAAAATTTGGAGAGAAACATTCCACTCATTGGTCAAGGGCAAACATCAGATCATCTGATCTTCAATATGTGCCTCATAGACCGCTGGGATTACATGATGGCTGTTGGTATGTTAATTTTCTGTCTTATCTTTAATTTCTAAAATAAAGCTTGGTTGCCTTTTAATTTTTCTTCTTTTAGAATATCTTAAAAGTTTTGTCAGACTGCCTAATATCATGTGAAGACTTATTCAGAAGTAAAATATCAGCATATATGTTTTTTAAATGGGCTGAGAAGTAAAACAAAATATGCTGACACTTCTATGACTTTCAAAGGTTTGTAACTTGGATTGTAGTAACAAAGTGATGAGTGCTGAAGACAGTGCATCTTTGAAGGCAGAAGAAAGAACTAGCTCTTCTACTGTTGAAGGTCTTCAATAGTTCTTCTACTATTGAAGTGAGAAATTGTGGCTAGTTTGATGAAGGCTTTTTGATTTTACACCACAGAACTGGGCAGAGCTCTTGTGTGAGGAGGGAAAGAACTTCCAAGACCACTCATTCACAACCTTACAGAAATTCGAATCGAAGTACAGGGAATAGGAAATCAACATCAAATGCACCAGCTTGATGTACTTGTTAGATGTGCTTTCAGTGCATGGAAATGGCAGGAGCTAAAAAATTACACCCTGCAGAAGTCATATAAAGGAGAGAAAAGATTAGTTTTTGTTTCCTTAACTCCGCAGCAAACAGTGGGTTCCCCATGCCAGGGTTCAGCTAGACAGTGTAATGTGCTTTCTTCCACGGCCTCACAGCTTCAGTGCTTCCACCTAGAGCCAGTGTTCTTGTACAGCCCAGCCCAGCCACCCACTGTCTCAAATACATCAGTGTTTTGAAATCTGAAATAGTTTCTTACTTTTCTGCCCTTTCCCTGCTTCTCCCATGGACATCCCACTGACAGAGCTCTGCTACTGAGAATTAGTGAGAGGTAATGATGGCTTCTCCACATGAGAGTGCAGATGAGATGGACAGAAATGTTTTCTCTGAGAGTGGAGTACAGAAAGTCAGTGTATGACAAATCACTGCTGCCAGCTTCACTGAGGAGCTTCCATGGCTCCAAGGTGCCCCTGTGCTCTGCTTTTCTCTCCTTTGTGTAAAATCTCTGAGGCAGTCAGGCACAGGGGTACCCCATCTGTCAATATGCTCCCTTGTAAACTGCACAGAGAGGAGTAGAAAGGAACTGTTTTAAAATGCATCTCAATTTGGGTCCCTTTGGAGGGTGTACTTTGCAGTAATGGAATAGTAGTGTTGCCAGAGATGTTGTAAAATTAACAAAAAAGAATTAAATGTGAAACACTTGATGTCTTCTGCACTAACCTATTTTGGATCAAAATTTGGTGCATTTGACAGTGTAGTTTCATTAATATTTTGATAGTGGTGGTTTTTGCATAATGGCAACAAATGTTTGTAGTCTCTGGATTTTGTAATTCTGGTGGTGTAGTGATTCACAATTCAGATCTTAATACCCAATTACGATCAATTGTCTCTTTTGGCAAGAAATTACGTAAGTTGCTGTCTGCCTAGTTTTGAAAAAAGTAAGGATTGTTTTTTTTAAGGTATGTTTACATTTAGACAAGTTTTTAATGTTTTTCAAAATATACTCAAGGTAGTAGAAGCAAAGTGAGCTCTTGAGCCTGAAAAATTGGGCAGAATTTCTTTTGTTCAGTCATTTTATCTTCTTACCCACACTACCTCATAAACAGAATTATGCAAGTCTTCAGTAAACTATGCAGTCATATTAGTGGTACCAGGAGATGTGCACCTACAAGTAATGTGTGGTCTATATATATATTAATATGTGTGTATGTGTATGTGCATGTGTACTTCAAGATTTTTATTGCTAATAGCAGCCTGAAAAGCTTATAGTCAATAGGAGCTAGTCCCAAAATTAGACACTTCATCTCAGAAATGTGTCAGAAGTGATGTCCTTAACACAGAACTCCTTTTATTCCTATGGCAGCAGCCTTGCAAGATATAATATGTAATAAATTAATTGATGGATTCTGCTATTTGATTTCAAATGCTTAAATAAAAATGGTGGACGGTAATTTATAGAAGACTTGTTATTTCATTTAATTTAGTCAGGCACAGTATTTTATATAAATCTAGTGAGTGTTTTGCAATATATTCTGTCACTTGTAGTCCTTGCTGGAATACCTCCCTATTTCACTCGGCTGTCAACACTTCACTGGAATGCAGACAGGGAATTTTCAAGGTCACAGATTAGTGAAGTGAGAATTAACAAGGCTCTGCTAGGAAGTCGTAATGAGATGAATCCTTTATGCTACCAGATATTATTGGAATTGGGATTTATGAAGCATTTTCCATACTAATCACGCTACTTAGACTCTATCTCCGGAGACTTTTATTGCAGTGAATGTTTTATATTTACATTTCCATTAAGTTTAAGAGGATGCTCTCTGTGAGAGAAGAGGGGCTTAGACACAACGGTTATCACCATTTCTAGCATTGTCTCTGTACTCTGTGATATGCTGATGAGAAAAATTAGCATTCAGTAAATCTTATTTTATCTACATAATGTAATGTAAGTTAGTGTGTATTTTCCTTAGGGTTTGTACGTTAGTGTGTATTTTCCTTAGGGTTGTTTACTTGTGGGTAGCTTATTTGTTACTTGCCTATATTCTTTTATTTGCTTTGTGTTAGTTTCTGCATCCCTTTCAAGGTCAGGGCATCTGTCTCATTGACGAGCCATGGCATGCTTGACAATCTGAGATTGCAGAGAAGGACCTGAGGCCTTGAAAACAGTCACCCACAAAGGCTTTTTCTTATGGCCTGAATGTATTCTGTACCACTACCTGTCACCGTCAGATTGCAACTTAGGAAAAAACTCCAAGTGATAAACTTCTGGTACCTAAGGGCTTGCAGTGTCGCAAATCAAACTATTATTCTTTATCCTGAGGGGAAAACATCCTAAAAGTGTAACAGATATTGGCACAGGATTTAAAAGAGCTTCCCAGAAACTTGGAAAAGAGACAATATAATAAGTTTAATGAACAAAGCCCCAGGGAGGAGACAAAGGCAGGCAGAGAGATAAACATACATGCACAAGCACAAACAAAAAGCAGAGGGGAAATCTTGACAGGTGGATGTTCCTGACTTCAGCAGGGTCAGTTTCACCCAGAATACATAGGGTCGTTTTTAAAAATCCCCATGCATTCTGTGAGTGTTTTTCAGTTTTTATTTAGACCAGAAGTGAATGACAGGTATTAACTAAGCACAGGGAGATGTTTTTCCCCTGCACCTGTTTGATTTCTGGCTGGCAGGAGCAGTGCTACTCCACTGCGCTGAGCTGCTGCCATGGCTCACACATCCATAGGTCATGCTTTGGGTCTTGGGCATCAGGAGCGTTTCAAATATGAAGCTTCCTCATGATTACTGTATGCTCTCAGCCAGAAAAAGGAACAAAGTGAGTATTTTGGACTGTTCCCAGAAGAACTCCCTCCCACTGTTCATTTGTTGTTCATTTAACATATATAATCTTTGCATCTAAAGAGGGCATGAGGTGCCAGGACAGGCTCTGACAAATGTGGCATCAAGACTGCCTGTACAGTTTTGAGCTAGGGCATTGTAATATATCCTTTTGAGGCCCTTTATTAAATTTTCTACAGGCCCTCTGCTGCATTCAATGAATGAGTGATTATTATTTCTTTTTGTTATCCCCATTTGATGTGGCCCTATGCCATATTTGGGGTGTGTTGTTCAGAGCATGCAATGAATAAAGAACTGTTCGTTTCCAAATGAGCATTTTTAAACATGTTCCCCTTAGCATCAATGTGCAAAGATTAAAGCCAAAATTATCCATTTTCAGTGTCTGTCTTGAGACATCGAGGGACTGGTTTTTCAGAGTACTGTTTATAGCCTCCTCTGTGGAAAGCACAACCAGGAAATGCTTAGAATTCAGCACTGGTGTGGATCTGGCTTCATTTCTCACATTAGATACTCAAAAAATGAATCATGTGAAAATAGTGATCACTTGTGAAAAGCTTGTTTTAAGTGATAAGGCCAGGGCTGTATAAAATGTTTGCAGCAGAAATAGGAAAAGAACAGTGTTTTACAAAGTACCTTCAGCTCTGTCCCTTTTCTGCTTGTAAACCACTCCTGCTACCACCATGCACACCTCTTCCACAGTCCTTCCACAGTCCGCATCACCAGCTCTGTGTGTGGTTTGTGTCACTCATCACTAGGATAAGGTAAATCTGGAAGAGTATGGGGGTCAGCACCAGAGATGGGGAGTGCTGCTGGAACCCCCAGGTTTAGCAGTTTGAGTTGCATTACCCGCTGCAGTAACACTGCTTTTTCTTGTTACCTGCTACATGATAAGTGAAATCCCATACCCTTTTCTTAGGCATAATTTCTATGAAATATTTCTGCTCAGGAAACCATGTTTGTGTTGTATGAGCCACGTGTTTATGTATTGGTGAATGCCATATTTAGTTGCTTCTGCAAGTCACCTGTGGTTTGGGAGAGGCTGGAAGGTGCTCTGGCTTCCTCTTGTCTTTGCACCGCTCTTTTTGGAGTCCACTAGTGGTACTGCTCCAAATCTTTCCAGCACTTCAAGTACTTTGGACACCATTGGCATTTGCTTGCATCTTCTTTAAGATGTGAGAGAAGAGGCCCCACACTCAGCCAGTTTTTAACTGATCCTGTTCTCCCTCTTTCATCCACACACAAGCAAAGAGGATGATGGAGCACATGGAGATGAGAAGTGTCCAGTTGACTTTAATAACAACTGTGAGCTATGGAAGTCATGAGGCAGGACAGTGTATCTGAGTAGAGGAATTAAAAAATGCTTGAGTATAAGGGCTAAAAGAAGTGCAGAAATGAGGGGAGCTCCTAGAGTCCCGAGCACTGGCATGTGTTTAATGCAGTGAGACTCCTAGATGTGTTGCTCACAGTCAAGTCAGTGGATATGTCTCCACTGCCAGCAAAAGCCATCTCTAGGGCACCCTGAAGCCATGGGACCCATAGACCATGGTCAGCATGTGCCTTGCATTACTTTGAGTGGACCTGCAAGGCAGTCTTGTGACAGTGTGGGGGACAGAGTAGGCTGTGCCTCCCACTAGCCCAAGGACCCCACTCTTCTTTCTCAGCCTTCACAGCCACAGGCCATGGAAGTTCTGGTAGGAAAAAAGTCTGAATCTGGCCCCATCAATTCTTTCACCAGACATAGGTCTCTTTATTGCTGTGCATAGCTAATTAAAATGATGCTGAGATATGGTGGGAGAGACAGATAAACCTCTGGTAATTTATAATTTGCTAGGAATAACTCTAAAAACTCTAAAGACTTGTAATCACAGTTCATTGAAATATATGAAAATCCTTTCAGCTGAAGAAAAAAGCTTCTCCTATGACATGGTGCAACTCTCCAGGTGGGAGATTGGGCACAGAGATGCAGAAAGAATTGCGTTGGCTGGCAACACAGGAGCAATCGAGGACACAATTTTTTTCCAGTTTTAAAATGGTGCATGCTCAGCTCCAGCTGGCACCCTGAGTGAATGAACGGATGGAAGAGCTGTGCTTCCAGATCCATAGCTCACTTCATTTCAGTAAACGGGATTTAAAATGTAGTGAAGTGTGGTCGAGAAATAGATGAGTTGTCGTAGCTGTGTTATGGATGTAAGTAGAGTGGTAATCAGTAATTTGAGTTTAAAACCTGGGGGAAAATGGTCTAACTGTTGGAACAGTACTGTTTTACAAACAGTGTAGAGTTCAGAATACCAAGTGAACTTAGTCAAGTCACAGCTTTGATGTCACCATCTCTGGGGAGCAGTGGCCTGGTTTTGGCCTTTTTGATGATGGTGCTTTTTAAACAAGTAAGTGTGGTCAGACATAAAGCTTCATAGGGAATCGTGAAAATGGGCTTTAATCTTTCAAGGCTGTCTTCTTTTTGCAAGTAGCTTCTGGACAACAGAGTGCCAGCAAGCACAGGAATGGGTGTCCTGGCTCCAGGGAGGCCACAGCCATCTTCACCGAGGGGCTGGCATGAAGACGAGAATGAAGAGAAAAGCATTTCTGCCAGGGTAGGAGGGCTGAGAAGCAACCAGGACAGTCTGAAATAATTCACTTTTTTCTCCTAACCGTGGCAGGAAGGAAACCCACAGTTTAGGACTTAAGCTCTTCACAAATATGGGTAAATTTATTTCCACTGTCATCGTGCAGTGGCAGGGTGGCATTATCCCCATTTTACACTGGCAGAGCTGAGGCACAATGAGATTAGGGTTATATGGTCCATTTAATCTGGATGTCCATGTTGCAATGCCTTTGGCTCAGTTACAGATCTTAGTCAAATAGATTTGTAACATTATGTATGGTCTCACTGGCTACAAATACAGCCCTGCGTGCTTATTTTTGCTGCAAATCGCAGCAAATAGCAAGAAAATAGCAAAAATAGCAAACCCAAATAGCAAGAAAAATGCTCCCACCATTGCAAAAAATGATCACCTCTGCAAAGTTTGGATTGAATGGGGACCTGAAGCTGGGGCTTTTTTTCTATTCATAGGAGCTTGAGGCACAAGCAGAGTTAGAAGTCAGTTGTGCATGTGTGCTAGAACACTTTCCCCTCTTGTAGTCTTTCCTCTCATTCACTAGACATCTAAATGTCATCTACAAAAAATTGCAGAGCTTTCTTCATTAGAGAGCCTTGATATATCCCTGGAAATGCTCTGTCACATGTATTAAATGAGTCTGGTCTCTTAACACATTATATAGTTAACTGAAGATCATATATGCAAAAGAGAGCAAGTTAAGGCTGCATGTGTGGTATTTTTATTTGAGTGCTGCACAGTTTTTAGACAACAAAGCTGTAGAAGTAAGGGTGAAGTACTTTGCTGAGGCCTCCGAGAAGAGTTGGTATGTAAGCCATGTTCCAAGGTGCATTTTCACATTTCTTGATTTTTCATGTTTCCTTATATGAGTCTCAATGATTTCTTCAGATCTCTAAAGAGAGGACAGTGACTTCGGTCACTGCTCTCAGTTTGTCATATTTTGCTCTGTAGCTCTGTGCAGTCAGGTGAAGTACAGACATCTGCATAGCAGGAGTGAAAGCAGCGATGGATTAACTTGGGGATTTCCTTCTGCCCAGAGCAACACAGACCACTGCATGTTTAGCAAAACCCAGAGAATATATTAACCCAGATCTTTTGAGAAAGTTTGATTATGTCAGTAATAACAACCCTGAGTCCATCCTTTTCTATAAAGCAGATACATACCACAAACTGTGAACATGTATCATTGTCCTTCATTATCAGGAGATGCAGAATATGAGCAATGGCCTAACAAGATCTCAGGTGAGCAGACATGGCACACTCTTTGTTGTAACAGGCCCGTGGCATCAGGCGAGTCTGGCCCAGTGTATTGGATGATCAAGCAAAGTGCTCCAAATTGCTTCATTTTCTACAATCATAATCAGCATCATGAAGACAAGGAAGAATCCTGCTTTTTAAACACCAAAGAATATACTAAGCAGGTTGATCAGATAATGCAAAGACCAGATAAAAGGTTCTGTGGATAAGAAGTAGGTAGTGACTAAGAAGAGAGATATTTAAAGACTTATTCATTTGTGCACATCATATTGAGGTCACTTTACATTTTCATCTCCTACCTTCCATTCATACTTGCATCCCTTTATGTCTTTAAAGCAACTGTGCCTTTTCTTAACCTCTTACCTATCAGAGATTTTCTCCCAAAATCTGAATGTCTGATTTGGACAACTATAGAGTAGTGACTGCAAGGTTTTCTTTGGAGCTCTTTTATGTTTTATTGTTTTGACTCTGCATTTTCTGTCCAGAGAACAGTTGACAGCTCTCTCTCCTAGGAATTTCCATAATTTTTGGAAGGGGAAAGGAAGGTTTTCTTGGTTTTGTGCTGAATATGTAGAATGGGATCATTTATAAGCCTTGTGCTAAATCATACTTATAGAAACAAGATCATGTGTTTTGAGCTTTGAGTTTGCTTTGAGGTATGCAGAATGCTAAGATATTCCTTTAGTGGTCAGAAAGTCACTCTTCTGCACCAGACTTTTAGTGGAAAATTATTCAGCAAGCCAAATAGAAATTTCATGTCACATTTCACAGATTTTGATCATTAAAGATATTTGGTGCAAAACAGTCACTAGTGTCCTATAAACAAATCTAATCAGAGATGAGTTGTACATTAGAACCTTGCTGCATGGTGGCCAGATGGACTCAATCATCCATCTATCTATCTATCTATCTATCTATCTAAAGTTAGTTATATCTTTGTTTTTCTTTGGAGTAATAAATATATTAATATGTCACCTTACTTTATATTGAGAAAGAAAAGAGGCCATGTAGAAAAACAGCACAGCAAAATTTTATAATACCTTCACATTTTTGTTGCAAATTGCACTAATAATCTGTACCTAATTACAGGAACTTGACTTCCCCTCTCAAACACAGCTTTTACATGATACATTTAAGCTGTTTAATTAGTGGTTTAGATAATAAATTGGTTTTCTATCAGTCTGTTTTGTTTTGTCATTGCTAATGAAATTATTGTAATGTTGGGCTTAGCAAGTAAAGGAACTCTGTTATTTTACCTTATGTTTTAAGAGCTCTTCCCTATTTGTGTTCCATACCAGATGTCACAGTAATTATTATCTGCAGACAGGAATGCCAACTCTTCTCTAAATGCAAAGCTTTTCTAAAACCATTATGCACTGAATGGTACAAACTACTGCTCCAGTATATTAATACTTTGAAATTGCCTCTTGTCTTAAGAACTCCTTGTAACTATGATTGTGAAACTGAAAACTTAAATTTTCAGAATTAATCAGATCTGGAGATCAAATGCTACCTGCCTTCCTACTTAGTCCAGCTAATTGAAATGTTTGGGTTGTAAAGGTTTTTTTTTTTAATGGAAGTATGGCTTTTTCATTTGCATTTGCTCTGTATGCGAAAAAAACCAACCAAACAAACATAAAAAACTAATTCTTGTTAATCTTCAAAATGACAGCAATTTTATTTCTTCTTCTAAAAATAAGCAAAATTTGGCCCTCACTCTTTAGTTCAAGTAAGAATACCTTCAGCACATGAAATTTTACAGGGGTATTTTCATTTCTTTGAAAGCCAAACCTTTCCAAACTCTCAGCCTCTGTTGGCACTTGTAATGGTCTTTTCAGTCAGAAAGGGACTTGGGGCTCTTCTCACTTCAGCTGAGAAAGAGGAGGAACAGACCATGGGTAGTTTTGTGGAGTGTGCCTGTTATTTCACAATTAGCTCATCTATTCAGTTCTGCTGCTCATGTTGGGGAGCAGGGGAAATTTGGATGAAAGGCAAAATGTGAGGAAATAGGCGTTGCCTGGCATGTTAGAGGAGCCCTGCTGAATTGTGTTAGTATGAAGGGTTCTATAGAAGACAGGACAGTAAGATACAGTGATTTGGCTTTAGCAGCCTAATTCTAACCATTTCTGTTTTTCAATAACGTCTAAATCATTATGGAGCAATTAAAGCAATAAATTACAGTCATTTGAAGAGCAATACATTTCAGTGCCATGATTCTGCATATGTGAGGCAAGGACCTAAAGAAAAAACCCAAACTGCTAACATTTGTAAAAAAAACTTAATTCTTATTTCATTGAAGCCAAATTTGTATTCCACTTGTTCAGGAAAGACTTCAGGATCAATATGGCTGGGTAAGTCATTCTGTGCGGGAGTTTTTAAGAAACCAGAATGATAGACTTCATTTACAGAATAGCTAATTTTCTAGGAATTAAATGGGAGTGGCAGCCAGTTTGCCCAAGCGTATGGGGAATTTGGGAAAAACATACCTGCATGTGTGCTTTTGCTGAGCTCAAAACCAGGCTGGACACATAGTCTCAGAAGATTCATACCAAGCTTTTTTTCATTTGGACACTCAGTAAGGCCTCAAGTCATACTATTACATAGTCAAAAGATCAAAAAGTTTCTTATTGTTAGAATTTGGTGAGGAAGAACACCAAACCAGCAGTATGGATGGATTATGCCTCTTCAGATGTTTGGGTTTATGTAACTGGTAAGGCTTCTGGGTCTATGAAGGATGTGTTCTAATAAAAATTATGGTCTTGGATCTAGGACATCTATATTTCATTAAGAAATGTACAAAGTGTTGTTCAGAGTTCGAACTGAACTCTTATCATAGCACAGAGAGATCTATGTAACTGAATTCATTTTATCCAGATTTGTCTCTTGCTGAATTTAGCTGAAATTAATAGCAAAATCAGAAGTTTCAAAATGGTATAACAATATATTATAGGTAAGTTACAGCAGTCATGGACTACTAAAAGTGGAGGAACTACAGGACCTGTTCTAATGAGATATCCAGTGCTGATGTTATATTTTATTCTGTTGTTAATGGTGGGGTTCACAAGCATTTGTGTTGTTATCGAAACCAGACCAGTAATTATTTGCTGATCACTTCCATGATGTCACTGATCACTGGGTTTAGTTAGAGGATAGAAAAATTATTGGCAAATACAAAAAGAATTAATTTTCCATTATACTGCTTTTATTGTAGTTTTTAGTGCAAAAATTCAACGAGACAAAAGCAGTGTATGAATAACAATGGGATCACAGTTTCTGAAGCTGGTCTGGAGCAGTGCTGGCAGTGCAGGGGTCTGACACGGAACTGCACGTTGCTGGATGACACTCAAACACTTCCAGCCACTGCAAGGCAAGAGGGACGGGCAGCAGCTCTATTCATAACTGCATGGCAGAGCTGTAGGGTTTTTTTCTGGGAGGTTTTTCAAGATGGTTAGGAAATCACTTCATTTGTATCAAGATCAAAATGGTGTCACACCAGACTGTCCACTGGAAGCTGAAGTCAGCATACTGCTGGGTGCAGATGAGCTAGCTCTAACTAAATAGTTTAGGCTGATCCAGACACTCTACTTCTTCTCCTTTCTTCCTTTACTTACTTTTCTCCTAACGGGAACACATAATTTGTTTTAGTTGCATTAGACCCTCAGAAGTGACTCGTCATATTATGGGTACCAGCAGAATTAACTATCATGAAGAGGAATTTTTTAAACACAAAATATTTTGTTTCATCTAAGTTATAAACCTTTGAAATGAAAGTGTTGTCTTAAAAAGCATATAGTCTGGTAGTAGCACTGTATCTGCCTCTGTAACAAGAACCAGAGCTACAATTAAAAATACTTGTTACTTGAAGTGATGTCAGACTTCTGTAGTACTGATTATAAAAGCAAGAAAGACATTTTTAGACATTGTCTCAAAGTTTGTCAATTGAAAAACTGAAATACCATGAATGTAAAGGTTCCTGATCTGGAAAAAGATGTGTAAAATTAAAACCAAATATATCATGTACAGTGACAATATCCAAAAGAGTTTGAATGCCTATGTGTGTACATATATACATTTGTATTGTCTTTGCATAGATACTCACACATACAGAAGATACTGTAGTGCTTCAAATTTCCTTCCATCTATAAAACTAATTGCAAATTATTTCTTTTTGTTCTTCTCACAGCTGAATTTTTATTCCTCTTGTGGGGTGTTTATCTCTGCTATGCAGTGCGGACAGTCCCATCAGCATTTCATGAGCCACGTTATATGGCTGTTGCAGTTCACAATGAGCTCATTATCTCTGCTATATTCCATACAATTAGGCAAGTGATCTGTAGATCTAGTAATTAACCATTTATCTTTCAGGTTTCATATGATGCAACTTAGAACGGGTGAATGGGATAAGATGCATAATGGAAGGTCTTATAAATATTTGTTTCCACAAATTAAGTGATTACTAAACTTAAAACTGTTCCCATGGGATTCAAGGATATGAAATTGTATAATTAGGGGTTTTTTTCAGTATAGTTAGGTGATGTTTTCTTGGATCAAAGTTCAGTATATATGATAAATTAGGTATAGCAAAAGAACTGTCTGTCTTCAGTCATCTACATACTGCTTACTGTTTTGTATGCCTAGAAAAACAGCAGGTAAGAATGTTGGTTTGTGTGAACTTCTGCTGGTGTATGAACTTCTGCTGTGCAGACTGGTGAGCTGCAGCTATATGTTAAATTATGGTGCTGGTTTGGGCATGAAGCATAGTGTTTTATATGCTGACACAAAAAAATTGTTATGCATATGGTGCTGTATCAGTGATATAAAGCCCTTCTATGTTTCTTCTAAAGTCTATAATGAGCTCTACATTTCATACTTGTAAATTATTTGGGTAATAATTTATAAATTATAATAATAAATAAGGGTCTTTGCTAGAGCTACATGAAAATTACTAAATCTGCCTTTCCTACAGAGTATCCTGTAAAAATGAATTGGTCCTAGAAAATGCAAAACAGCAAGATAACATCAGTTTCATCTCATCCTGTAAAAACTCTTAAGACTTTCTTCTGACATTCTCACACCTTCTTTTGCCTTGGTCTGTCTTGACACTAACATTTCTCCCTGTCTTCTTGATTTTTGCTTTCATGTTTTTTTCTGAGTAAACATCAGCAAAGCAAATCCTTCATCTCTGTTCTTTCCTGGTGCTCTTTTCTCTTATCATTGTTATACAGTTCGCTGCATCTTTCAGGCTTGCTATTTTTTTCCTTCCCCTTCTCCTAACCCTGTATCTCAACATCCACATACTCTCAAAGTCTATACTCCCTAACACAAACATCTGCAAAGTTATTGTTTAAAATCTTTATTTGATGGAAGCATTTTTCTTTTAATTCCTGATAGATGTAAAATTCACTAACAATACTTTTGAATTTATTATAACCAATATGACAGCTTCTCCGTCAATTTTTCCCCCATTAATTCATATTCCGAAACTGTGTGTTGAGCCATGTTAGAAGATAGAGTTCAGAGCTATTTTGCAGGCTGCAAGTTTCTTTTAACAATAGAACAGGAGGCAGGTAATCTTAGATGAAAGAGAGGGGAAAAGGAGAAAATGTGGCATTTTAATACATGCCTTATGAAGGAGATACAAAGGGATTAAGTC
This sequence comes from Edolisoma coerulescens, assembly GCA_013397115.1. Taxonomy (NCBI): domain Eukaryota; kingdom Metazoa; phylum Chordata; class Aves; order Passeriformes; family Campephagidae; genus Edolisoma; species Edolisoma coerulescens. The sequence goes on along the minus strand of VWZW01004266.1, from coordinate 67,638 downwards.
CTTCAGTTTGTCTTATTGACAATCCTGTGCCTGCAGCCTAAGGTCTGCTGATCTTATTCTTCCTTATTTTATTTTTTCTTTTAATGTACATTTTGTATTGATTCTTTGCCATCTGTCTGATGTATGCTGGTTTGTTGAAGAAATATCATGTAGTGTTTATAGATAAGATTGAATAAAATGCACATCCCTCCTGAGATTATGTCAATTTTTGCATGCATGACTCTTAATCCATTTCCTTACTTTTTTTTTTTTTCCTGCTTCCATCTTCCCTGCCAAGTTCTGGATGCAACTGAAAGGGTGGAAATGTAAAACTTAGATTTATATGACATACCTGAATTTTCATGAAGTTGAAAGTACTGGAGCTTTGAAGGACACCTACAAGGCAGCCATCCAGTTTGAAAACTCCCAACTTGCTTACATGTCACTAGACATTTTATCCCCCCCTTCTTTCCATGCTTGTTTTTCCCCCACCTACCTTATCCCCTATCTGTTCCAGTCCTTGTCTTCTCCCAAATAAACAACCCAGCCTCATTATTTTTTTCCTATTGGTCACAATTTTGCTACATCTGTACTCAAATTTGGCATTTGTGATGCCATTAGCTAGGTAATCACAGTCTTACCTGCTGTTACTGATATGGTTACATCGGTGCCACTGACCTTGCAAGTTCTGCTCCCTCAAAGGTCCTTCAATTACCTGTGAAGTTTGGCCGTCTTTCAAATGACTCCCTATTAACCACCTGTGAAATCTTGCCGTCCCTTACAGCACTGTCTGTAACTTTTGTTCACTTTTTGCTCTGTTATTTGTTACATCCATCAGTTTCTCATGTCATCTTCATCAGTTCAGTTGTGTTCAGTTTACTAAATCTCAGGCCTGAGCTTCCTCATACTCCTGCACACCCCAAAGCAACATCTCTCTAAGAATTAATTAATTGGAATATTTTTTTATGTTCATAAAACATTTCATTTACAAAGTATTAAACAAGTAATTATGACTGTATTATTACAGCATGTAAACCAGTGTTTCATGCCAGACTATTTCTGTTAACAAAAGCTTCTTCAAAATGTGTGTCTGTGAACTTGGATAAGTTGCAAATGTCATTTCTATCTGAATGATTTTTGTAAACCTGGAAATTGCAAGCCAGCAGTACATCCGTTCATCCATCGCATTGCTTGCTGCTTCTATCTTTGGGAGCTCACTAAAGCAGACAAGCCAAGCATGCTTCAGCTTTAACGGCACCGCTTGTTCTACTGCTCCTTTAGAATGCTCAGCAAGGAACAGTTTTGTTTCAGAAGTTCAGCCACTCATTTCCAAGCATTCACAGGCTCTTGGGCCCCGCAGCAGTGAGTTGGGCAGTCCTGCAATAAAGACCATTTCTCTGCTCCCTGCTAAAATGCGTTTCAGTTCAGTTCTCCCTTGGATGGTTTATCAGCTGTACTTGGTAGCTGTGATCTGTGGACATCCTGTGTTTATGAAGAGCACTGCAATTCATCATAGTACATGTGCTTACTTAACCTAAAATCATCCCTTTAGCTCCTTAATGTATGTAAGCTGACATAACTCAGGCCAAAGAAACTGTGACAATATACACAAAACAAAAAGGCAGCTCAATAGAGTAAGAAAGATGGAACAAGCAGTATAATTTAAGGTCTGTTGTTTCTTTTTATATTTTGGTTTTTTGATTGTTTTTTTTCAGAGTTGTTTTGAAATTGTAGCATATAGGGAAAGCATGTGGATGTAATTTTTAGTCCATATGAAAGCAGTACAGAACAAAACCAATTGTGTTTGGCCATTCAGTGAAAAGAAACCTAAGGAATACTAAAGATATTAAATCTAATGCACTGGAGAAATGCAGTGAATTGCAACCCTGAATTCTATTTTCAGATTCATTCTTGCTTCAAGACTTCAGTCTGACTGGATGCTGATGCTGTTCTTTGCACACACACATTTGACTGTGACAGTCACTGTTGGGCTACTTCTGATCCCTAAGGTATTTGAGTCTCCTGTCTCTTTTCTTTTGCCAAGACTGAGGAAGATAAATGTTGTCATGCAGAAGCAATTCTGTTTAAATCTAGCTAGCAAGCAACTGTTAGAAAAGGAGGATGTAAAATTTGGCTGTTTTACCTTAAAAGCTGTAATTTTTTTATTTTAAAGAAGTATACATTTTCAAAGATTCTTTCTTTCAGCTTTCAAAATTCCAGGAGTTTAAAGTACTTAAAATTTTGAAGTGATTATTACAAGAAGGAAAGAATCCTGCCTAACTATGCTTTTTTTTTTAGATATTTGTGTGACCGTGCTGCTGCCAGAGTTAGCTGAGATCAAACAAAGAATTTAGGCAAGGGCACAGAAACACTAGAATCAGGAGGCTGGACTAGCCACGGGATAGGGAGGTAGGGATTTAAACCAGGCAGTTGCAGGCTGGAAAAGGAGAACCCTTTGCAAGTCAGAGGCTGGGACAGACAGATGCTGCATACTGGGAGCAGACATGCCCATGACATGGAGCCAGGAGCAGTGCTGGGTGCCAAGATAGGTGTGGGAGGGCACAAGTGAATGGGGATGGCAGGAGTCAGGGAAGAGCAGGGAAAGCCCCCGAGCTGCAGCCCAGACACCTCCCATGGGGCAGTGGGAGCAAAGCCCCAGTGTTGTCTCACCAGGGGCAGGAGATCTGCAGGTGGCTCCACCTGTCCCCAGCAACAGTCCCCAGGAATGGAGTGGAACTTCCTTCTTAAGACAGTACCCCAGCAGAAGGAATGACTGTCTAATGGCTTCTGAAATGACTAATCATATTAATCAAAAGCTCAAGAGTCAAAATAGCAGTAAAGATGAAATCTACATATGAAGAAAGAGCATTAAGTAGTTCAAGTTGATAGAATTTTCAGGTTAATGAAGCTGCTATTCCTGCCTTTTTCCTGTGTGTCAGAACAGGGTATGATGATGACTGTCACATATATGTACATTGAACAGTCATAACAAGGGACTCATTGACACAGCCATAATACTGCATAACCTTGTTTTATTTTAAATTACTTTTCTGGTCTTTAGCAATAATCTTGTATTTTCTATTTTATATTCATGTATTTTATTACATATCTTCAGAGGTGTCTTTCTAAACTAGCCTAGAAAATTTGTTGACCTTTCTGAAGCTGACTCATAACTACTGATCAACATTTTCATTGTTAGCTTATTATCTGCGTAATGCTGCACAGACTTTTCTTCCAACACACCAAAGAATTCAGAGAATTAAGATTCACAAGGTTTAGTTCTATTCATAAAGTCCTGAAGACAGATGACTATGTGGACAATAGTAACTACAGATGAGTGAATCGATATGAACAAAACAATAATGGCAACCTCACCCCAACTCCTGATTCAAGGATTTGCTAAAACATAAAAGAGAAAAATGTTCTCCTTTTTCATTAGTTTCTTTCTTTTTTTTTTTCTCTTCCATTTTTTTGGTTTTTTTCACCTTATGTCTTCCTTTTCAGGGTCAGGATCTAAAATGGGAGAATTGCATTCTTCAGGATTATTAAGATGTATGTAGTATAAAATAGTGTCTAACCGTCTTAGCAGCCTAATTGGAAATACTGTCTGAAAGTCTATTTTCATGCCAGCTTAATTGAAATGCCATTTAAAGAGGTTCAAATAAGTATCAAGATAAGTAGGAATTTTTTTTCCCTTATGTGACTCTAAGATTTATTAAGTTATTCATCATTAATGAGAGTTCCTTCCATACAATACTGAGACTCTATAGGACACTACTAAAGCCAGTGAAGCTTACAGTAATGTTTGAGTTTGAGAATCACATCAAATCTATAGAAGGGTCATTGTACCATAAAAACTGTTGTAACCTCTTACAGTGATCTTGAAGTAAACTTTTGCACTCATGGCAACATATTTTTTGTGAATACTTATTGCAGTTTTCACATTCAAGCAATAACCCAAGAGATGATATAGCTACAGAAGCTTATGAAGATGAGCTTGATATGGGTCGGTCTGGATCCTATCTGAACAGCAGTATCAACTCGGCATGGAGTGAACATAGTTTGGATCCTGAAGATATTCGGGTACATATAACTCATTTAAATAGTGTTTGTTTTCAAGTATACTTTACTTCTTCCTACAAGAAAACTCCAACTCACATGCATTTGTTTCTCTTGGCAGATATCAGCTGAAAAATGCCAGCTTAGATCTTTTATGATTGCGGTATCAGGTCATGTAAACTCTCATGGGAAGTATTTACTAGTGTGAAGAGAAGCTGCATTATTAGTGGTAGTAAAAGTCATAGTGGTGGCTAAGGAGGAGGAATCATCCTCAGCAAGAGCTGTTATTCAGTTTACACAGGTTCTTTGAATTATCTTGAAGTGCAGACAGCTTTTGGTTTCAGTGTAATCAGTCATTTGTATGAAACACATACATAAGCATACATAACTATGTAAAGATAAAATTTTTAAAATGTGATTAATGGAGAAAACTACTTTATTCTTATTTTACATGATTAAAGGCCTTATGTTCTGAGAACAAAGAATAGCCATAGAGTTCAGCAGGAAAGCCTACACTACAGCATTGTGAAATCTGATACAGCACAAATGAATATGAAGTGTGCATGCCGTGGAAAGTAACATGTTTGTGCACGAGGGTTGAACTTTCTTTTTAAGTGGAAAAAAATGGGATTCAAGTTCATAGAGAAATGGCATATCCAAGAATTAGAAAAGACAGTGAAATGAGTTTAATGCCCTTTTTAGAGCAGTAGGTCTTGCATTCATTGGGCTGCTTGTTTGACTGTACTCAGTGTGTACATACTAGTTTTGCCATTCACTTTGCTTTGCAGGATGAGTTGAAGAAACTATATGCCCAGCTTGAAATCTATAAAAGGAAAAAGATGATTGCTAATAATCCACATCTCCAGAAAAAAAGGTGCTCTAAAAAGGGCTTGGGGCGCTCGATAATGCGGCGTATTACAGAAATCCCTGAGACAGTCACCAGGCAGTGCTCCAGGGATGAGAAGGACCTGATGGAGCACAGTGCTGTGAAGAACTTGGCCACACTGAAGAAAAACACACCAGATTCCACAAGTTCTGCAAAGCCAAAAGAAGAGACTTTGAAAAACAGAGTCTTTTCCTTAAAAAAGTCCCACAGCACTTACGATCATGTTAGGGATCAAACAGAAGAACCAAATGGCTTAACTACAGAAAGTGCAGAAGTTATAGCTGCTGAGAAAATGCTTCTGGACTCCTTGAATGGTAACAAATTAACCAAAAATGCTCCTGAAAAAGTTGAAGCTGTCTCCACTGAATCGGTCCCTTTGGTGTGCAAATCAGTAAGTGCGCATAATTTAAGTGCCGATAAGAAGCCTCTGCATCCAAGAACATCTGTGTTACAAAAATCCCTCAGTGTTATTGCTAGTGCCAAGGAAAAGACTCTGGGACTAACGGGTAAAACACAAAGTCTGGAAGAAAGCACTAAATCTCATAAACCTCAGCAGAAGGGTAAGGAGGCCAGCAAAAAGCACTCAGCCTCCGATAAAGGGGAACATAAGGATTCCCACCGGAAAAACTCTACCCAGTCTGAGGATACAAAGAAAACCCATAAATCTGGAATTATTAAACAGCAAAGGGTTAGTCAAACACCTGCAAATCCAGACACAGGCCCAGGTAAGTCTCTGCACAAGGACAATTTCGACATAGGAGAAGTTTGTCCTTGGGAGATATATGACCAAGTTCCTGGTCCTGTGCCTTTTGACTCTAAAGCTCAAAAACATGTGTCTATTGCTTCCTCAGAGCCAGAGAAAAACCACCCTTCCCAGCCAAAGGGGAAGACTCATCATAAGCTGAAGACACCTGAGGGGCACCAACAGTCAAATCAAAAGAGCTCAGAGAAGCTGGAAACAGCCACTCAGGAGACACAAGAGCAGCAGATCTTTGAAAATGAGAAAAACCAGTCAAATTCCAAGTCCCAGGTCTCTCCTGGGCTGAAGTGTGAGAATGTTAATAGGTATACACCTAATACCCATGCTGGGGAGCGGGAGGAGCTGCCCCAGAAAACAGCAGAAAAGGAAAACCTCAATAAATTGGCTGAACAGAAAAAAAATGCCTCTTCTGAGGGAAATGTGCTTTCATCTAACTCCCATAAGCCAAGTAGTTACCTACAGCAACCTTTAGTATCTCGAGCTGAAGTCTGCCCTTGGGAGTACGATACAGCAGATTTACCAAATGCAGAAAGAAGTGTAGCTTTATTGAACACCTCTGCTATAAGTGCAAATAAAACAGCAGCACCTCGAAAATAAGAGGCTTTCGGACTGAGGAGAGTAGCAACATTGAGAAGACGGACAACAGGAAAGACAGAGGGGACTTAGGCCAAAAGGATCTGAAAATTCCTAAGGAGCATCACTTAAATCAAGAGAATCAGCACTACAAATAAGTAGGAGTTAAGCAAAGTAAATTATCATTAATGTTGTTATTATTTATATGTTGAGTGCCAACAATGTGATTAGCAGTGCCCAGAATATGGTCTCTGCTCCAAGGATTTTACTGTGTCAATGGAAGAAATCTGCCTTTGTGAAATCAGTTCTCTTTTAAAAGAAAAAATAATAAGATGGTAACAAACGCACAGTGTAGATCTTAACCAAATTATTTCTGGATGCCGTAACTGGCTGTAACTTGCCCTTGGGACTTGAAAGATCCAGCAGAAGTAGGGCACAGAAAATGTCCTGGTGGCAAAAAGGGGTATCAATGAGCAGCTTATTAAAATGACGACTTTTCACTTTACGTATTTAATCTAAATAGCACTGCTAACTCAATGCATCCCAAAAATATTTTATAAAATGATTGCTCTCATTTTCTTATTACTGTGTGTTTAAGTACATTGTTGTGTCTCATATTAAAGCATTCCAGATTGTATAATTTTTGCAAATAACTTTGATATTATGTGACACAACAACATATTTATGCAATCTGCAGATACTGTCTTCTAATTGCAAGTTAAAATACCTGCTGTAGACCTTTTTGTTTATATATAGAATTGCAGTAATCTTTCATGGGCTATGGAAGCTGTAATTCGGGAAATTCTTTTTGGCTTCGGAGATTTTTTTTTCCTTTCCTGTGATTTATATAGTGATTTTTTTTGTTTACTCTCTGTTATTTAAATTTATAGTTTGATACTGTATTGTTCAGGGGTTTTATATGCTGTAAGTTATGCACTTCCCTCTTAATGCTCATAGACTTTGTTAATAGTGGAAATTCAGTCGTCTTAGCTGCCTATTCTGGTATGTCTTAGGACAACTTATCTGGGTTTTTTGTTACTAATTGGAAAATACCATCCAGGAAACCAGAAATCTTACTTTAAAAATCGATGGTGATGGTCTTGTTCAGTATTTCATACTGAACCTATCCTGTTCAATAAGACAAGCAAGAATGACAATGAAAATACCCCAGAAATGATCACTTGTTTTACTAAAACCAGACAGCTCTGGGAGATATATTAGTTAGCCTGTATGGAACAACACTGTACTGTCTAGCCCTGTTGGCAAACCTCAAAAAACTGGCCCTTGGAGCGAGAAGTCTAAAATACTACTCTTCCCCCATATATGCAAATGTAAGAGATACTGGGAACAGAAATGATGGCATCTCTCTCCAACTCTCCAATATGCTTTGACTTTTTTTAAATTTATATGTACATTTACAGTAAAAGTTAGTGTTTGATACAGTGCTACTTTTCAGCAATAGCTACAGTCCTCATCGTGCATATGAGCTTAATTCATAGGTGGCCCATTCACAACTATGAGTCTTAGTGACAGTTCACCATCAGGGCCTGAGGACATGTTGAAAGGTTCTGAGGAGTATCAGTAATAATGAAACTCCCCCAGCCATCTCAATGCAGTACAACAGAAGTGCTGTTCACAGGAATTGGCTATATGTAGTGTACTCCAAAACAAAGACAGCTCAGTCCTAAAGAACTTGGCAATTTGAGAGAAGTGATGGGATTCAGAGGGAGAACATGAAATGTGGATGATTGAATAGAATGTGTTGTTTAATATATATATAATATATATAAAAATAGATATTTATATATGTTTAATATATATATATATATGTCATATCTAATATACACATGCACATACACGTATGTAGTATAAACTGACTTTTGTGGCATCATAGAAAAAGTGGCTTAAGATAAAATGCAATGAGCAGAGGGACTTAGACAACCTGGGCATAAGGAGGACTTTTTCTGTCCTTTAAAAAGGAGAGGAGTCTATGGGCATGTCTAGACTGAGAGATCAAGATGGATCTGATTTTCCTACTGCCGCTGCTAAGCCCAAACCTGGAATGTGCCAACACCTGAGCCAGCTGGGGACAAGTTGACTCAGGTCTTGGTGCTATCTAAGCATGTTACCTCACTGATAAATTCTGCTCATTAGCTCCAGATTAAGTGGCTGAACTGCCCCAGCCAACCTGGTTATCCAGGATAGTGCTCAGTTCCGCCGTGGAGATGTGCTGACTTAGGTCTTTACTACCCTGGGCTGGTCTGACTCTCCCACCCCTCTTTTGTAGGGCATTATTATTGTCTAGGAGATCTGACTGTTCCACCCATGAAAGGGGGTCAGGCATATGAGTCTGGGTGCTTTGGACATCAGTGCACCCACTTTGCACACACAGTGCCACTGGCAGTGCAGCCCAAATCCTACTCTGTCCTTCGTGTGAAAAAGAGTTGAGATTAGGCCTGGTGTGCTCAGATTCTCTCTTTCCAGTCCCAGACACGCATGGGATTTGTCTGTAACTTGTCTTGTCAGCTTCAGTGGGACTTGATCAGCTTTTCTGAGAGAAAGTAACCCTATATTTCCGTGGGAAGAAGTCTATCCTAGGAACAGAGCTTTCTGGGAGTCCTCCAGGAGCAGTCTGACCCTGTGTGCAGAGAAATATACAATTTTACACTTGCTGAAAAGGTGACCATCTCACACCTCTCCTACCCTTGAAGGGAAGTTCTGCAGTCTCAGCAGTGGTTTTTGGTATTGGGATGGAGGGACATCTTATGGCAGGCTGCCCTGACTCACTTAAGGGAGCCCGACTGTGAGGCTGGAAGTGGGTATCCATGGAGGAATCATGCAAGGAGATATTTGTATGTACTCACTGCCTCTTGGAGACAGATGGTTGCAAGGAGCAGGCACCAGCCCTCATGCCTTTGCTCATCTGGCCCTCCATCCTTTACCTGGGAGCTGAGCAAGGCCACACTGCCCATGCCCTGCTCTACAGGAGCCATGTAGGGGTGCAGTGTGCACCAAGGATCCACATCGGCGAAGTGTCTGCATGGTACGACTGCCCCTTGCATTCCTGGCAGGATCAAGCCCTTCATGCATGACTGTGCCTGTGCCACCACTATATATCTGTACTTGCTCAGTTTCTTTTCCCTTTCTTTCTTTCATAAAAGATAACTTCATTAGAAACACAGAAACAAAGCCCACTCCTTGGCGGTGTAAAACAGCCCAGCTGCACAGAAAGGAAAAACTGATGGCTGCTTTACCAGGGAAGGCATTGGCTTGTAAATTCTCATTTGGTTTAGATTTCTTTCATCCTGACCCTTTCCCTCACTTCTTAAAAACTGTCTATTATGGTTCTTTAGGCTCGTTGAAGTCACATCCCTTGAGACTGACACAATTGGAGAACTTTCCTTTAGAAAACCACAAAGCTTTCCCCAGTTTATTAAGCAACTGATCTTTGGGCTACAGATTCAATTGGGACTTAAATTATTTCACATTTAGGAAAATGAGGGGCCAAACTTCACTCAACTACTCTATTTCACTATGATGCTGCTAGAAGCATTGCTTAATGAAGACATACTAAGTTAGACATAAATAATGTTCTGTATTTCATAGATTTTTCTCCACCAGCATATATTGACTAGATTGCTTAGATGTCTTTTTCTGGAATTTCATTGTCATTGTTCAGCCAAGAGAAGTGCAACTCTAGAGTAAAGATGTTATAAAGATGTTTTCTAGCAGATCGGTTAAGAGAGAAGAAAATAAACATGAAGGTCACGAACATTTGCTAGGTTGTCCTTCTAAATGCATGTGCAAGCTGCATTTCTCCTTTATTTCTAAGCCATGGTTTATAAATAATTAGATTTATACCAATCTTATTAGACTTGTATGATTTATGCAAGATTATGTGCTTTAAAATATAAATCAATACACACCTATCATCAGCTTTGGTGGCATCATAGACCTGAAACCAGACAAGACGTTTATATTTGCTCTCCTTAGGCTTTTGCATGCATATGACAACAGGCAGGCCTGAGCAAACACTGCCTTTGACTTTTAAAATTTTAGCTACTCCAAGTTGTAGAGTATATAAAGCTGTAAGTCTCTTCACTTTATAATGTGGTTCTTATGACAATGTTGTCTGGCAACCAACAGCATCCACCATGAAATACTTGATAGATTTATGTTGTAATGTGTTGCAGCATGTAAATAATGTAACTTCTCTGCAATAAAGCACATTTATATTAAATCTGTCTGCAGGCTTTTTTGTTGTGATTTTCTGAAGTCATTACTGATCCAAACTGAACAGGTTTCCTGTCAAACTTGTAAAGTAACTAACTTTACAGCTTCTATGATCTGATCATGCCATTATCATTTTCTGGATTTTTCTTATATTTTCATCAGAGCAGATGTATACTATGTTCAGGATTTCAGGTTAAGGAAATAGCTCTCTTTTCTCAGTGGCTGCAATTTTGAGGTCAAAATTGTAGAGTCTGTTCTATATTCTTTTAAATTTAATGGCAACCACAATGTTAGAAAACAATAAGAAATAAATAGATGACATTTTACAATGTCATTGTAAAATCCTGTAGCTCATCTGTACTATGTCTGTGCATGCCTGAATTCCTCATCTCAATTATGTGTCTAACAGGTATAGGAAAGATACAAAGAATGGTAACAAAAAAGATGAGAGACAGAGAATGGCATTTGTGTAAGTGCAACTTGTTTACCTTGGGAGAGAGATGACTCAGAAAGAGGGATGAGACCTATAAAAATTTTTGAATGATTCAAAGGTAATTAGGAGACTGGAATTTGCTGGATTTTGTCGTGTGGGAACTACAGAACACCCAGGGTGGCCATTATGCAGCAGCTTAAAATAATGAAGTTTTCGTCTGCATATGTCATAAATAAATTGTGGAGCTCATTTTAACAGATTGCTCTGCATGTCATGGGCTGAAAAAAAGCATTGGAGAGGTCATAAAAGACAAATCCATCAAGATCCCTGAACATGGTGGATAGAAAACTCTTAAATCCCTAACCTCTAGAGAGCTGATAAGTAGTATAATTTTCTTTGCATAATCACCCAGTTCTCTCACCTTAATCACCCACTGCTGGATATGGTGCTACATGAACATTTCATCCAGCACAACCTCTGTACATTCTTGTGTCTGCATAAATGCAGATAGTTTAGGCTCAATTAGTTTATTTTCAGTTGTCATCCTGGTGATTTTTAATGACCGATTATTGATGTGCAAGTTCTGGTAGGTTTCTGCATGGGCATATATATGTGTTCACTTGTACCTCTCCCAGTGTCTCCTGGGTTGAAAAGGTGCCAATTGGGTAACCAGTCTGAGTCATGGTGTCAGGTGTAATGGAAACATGAGGTGGAAAGAAGGGAAGGGAATGAATTACGTTCTTTAAATGAACTGTAGACAAGTCCTTTGAAAGCAAGAAGTCCAGATATCAGAAAAATAAGTCCTGGAGATTTTTCACTGAACCACTTCCAAGGCGCTCAGCTCAAACTGAGCGTAGCTTTGCTCTCTCAGGTGCTGGGTACCTTTTGAGCCCCACTTCTAAAGTTTTCACAACTATTAAGAAGGAAGGAAATGATTTCCACAGTTTTGTGGCTTTGGAAATCATCCAGAGATGTATTTTCACACACCGTCTTGCTTCTTCTGTTATATTTCATGAGAGGAAACTGGCTGCACCTGCACAGCCATGAGAGGCTGGGGCAGGGCATGTCCCACCATCAGCCTGTTGGCACCCAGGGGCAGGGTATGGAGAAGAGAGATGGGCTCCTCACAGTGCTGCATGGTGGGAGGAAGAGAGATGCAGGCATAGACTCAAACAAGAGAGGCTCAGAATGAATACTTGGAAAACTTTTTCACCATGAGAAGTCAAACAGTGGAGAAGGTTACTCAGAGGTTGTGCCATTCCCATCCTTGGAGTTTTTCTTGCATAAAGCTCTGATCTTGTAGCTTTGGGCAGCGGGTGGGATTGGAGACTTCCTCAATGATCCTATCATCCTACGAAGAGTGTTCACTACTAGAACTCACTCTTCCCACCATCCCCTGGAAAGCCTGTAGGCAGACACCAGGCAGCTCCGACTCCTGCCGGGAGCACAGGAAACACACTCATTTATCCAGTACATAACTCTGGGCAAGCCCTCCTAACAAACACCAGCTGCTGAAATAGGAAGGCATTTGGCTTTTCCTCTGACCCCACAGCCCAGAGTTACCATGGTAACAAAGTGAAGAGGAAAATCATTTTGTTTAGAGCTGCTTGGGAAGAAGTTTTAGCTGTCTGTGTTTAGTGAGTACTTGAGCTGGTGCACAGTTGAAAGAAACCCTATAAAAATTGTAATATTTTTCTCTAACAATTTGAGGATTTTTTAAAATCAGTACTGGATTCTGAAGGAACCATTAAAGAAAATCTAAATTTTGGAGGGGTTTGTGAATGCAGTTTTTCAAAAAGGCAGTTGATTTGATTCAGGGTTACAGAGCTGCCTGCCTGCCTGCCTGCCTGCAGAGAAGTTATTTCAAGCTAAATGTGCTTTTTTACAATAAAATAGTATGTCTGACAGGTTGAAGCCAAATTTTTCCAATTCTGAAGGAGCTTTTTCATCAACAAGCAATGCTTGATATTTAGTAAAAGATACTGATCATTTCACTGAGTTGGCAGGCTGCCATCATGCTGCAATATTCAATCTTCTGGTTCTTTTAACACCTGGAAAATTAAACATTGTCACTCCATTTATGCAGATGATTTTTCTTCTTTTTCTTTTTCATTTATTTATGAGTTAGCTCTTTTAGTCACTGAAAGTGTACAAACAAATCAAGCCCTGGGTATTTCACCATGAAATTACTGGATTGTAGATTTCTGGATATATGAATTAGGTTAAATTTTTCATTGTGTCAAAGCATGAAAAAACATTACATTGTATCCAAAATAGCCATATATATTTTTAAAATGTGAATTTATGATCCTGTGTGTAATATAGATATACATATCTTATATACAAGGCACAGAATCATTCCTGCAGCCTTGTAGCTGCAGAAGGCAAGGTTTTCCAGTAGACGAGTAGCTGCTTTTAGAAGCAATTAAAAGAGAAGATTGCTAAGCCTGCTTAATGGAAGTCTTTTAATGAAATGCAAACCACTGGGTGTCTTTTGGATCTGTGGGTATAAAATGTGTGTGAAGTTAGGGCTTTCCTGTGCCTTTGCTTCTTGTTGGGGAGATGTTCAGAGGAAGAGCAAATGCAGATGCCTCTCTGGTCCCACCACAGCCTGGGTTGTCATGCCCACATGTGTGACCTCTTGCTCTCCTGCTTGCTGTTCACCTGCTGTGCCCTTATTTAATGATGCTGAATCATGGAGTAGACAAAAACCTATATTTGGCTGATCTGCTTGGCAAACACCCGTGGTGGTGGCTCCCTGCGGTGCCTTTTCCCCTGCTGCTCCACAGAGGTGAGCAGAGCAGTGGCCATGAGGTGGGTTTGGATGCTGTGGGTTGCCAAAGCAGGGCACAGTGGAGGCTGCCTGACTCTGTTTGAACACTATTAGTTGTACTGCTTGACAGATGATGTTGGCAGGGAGTTTGGCTGCAGTACTACGGATAAAAACCAGGTTGATTTGACATACTTCAGTGCTAAAAATAGTATCTTATAATGATGTCTTTGTCATGAAAGTTTTTTTTTAAGCTGCAGGGGGGTAAGAACTGTGTGGTTCCAAAGCAGTCATCGTGGAGACATCATCAAAGGAAAATCACAGCAGCACTGGAGAAGCCACCTGTCCAGCTCTGTTCCCACATCATGTTTTATGACATCCTTGGCAAGTGCACAGGATTTGTGTAAGCCAACAAAATTGGCTAGTGCTACTCTGCATGCAATGTATTTTATGTTTATATTCAGTTTCATGCTTTTGGTTTACAACATCTTATTTCTCTTTGTTTATAGCAGTTTTGTTATCTCTGTGATGATTTTTTTATCCTTTTACAGGAACTTGCTACTAAATTTGATTTGTATCAGTCACAAAGTCAGAAAGAATAGTTTCACAATTCATGGAATTTTCCTTCAGAAATAGTTAAATGTTTTAAAATACAGATTTTGTGATTTTTATTCTGATTAATTATTTGTTCTGTTTTCATAAGCAAGAAAATTGCAATAAGTAAGAATTCATAACAAAAAGCTACATTCATTACTTTCTAGGTGTCGTTTAGGTGCATTTTTCCTTCTAGGATTTATGATTAATTGTAGGTTGCAATTGTGTATAGCATGACCTTTCCATGCAACTGTTTGTTGTCTACGTTACAAAGAATTGCAAAGTCATATTGCAAACAATCATTTCCTGTGTAGGGATTGGATTTTTTGGATTTGCCATCCCATCCATATATGACAAGCATTTTTACATACAAACTAAACTACTTACTAAACTACTTGCTTTCATGTTTTATTCATTGCCTTGTAAATGTAGATAGTGTTCTTAATTCCTGGGGAACAACATTATAATTCAATATAATGGACAAGCAGATAACAATCAAAAATTGATGAGATAAAACTGCATATTCTTTATTTTGTTAAAAATATGAGAGTGACAATATGAAAATGTGAAAACCCTGGCATTTCTGGGGAAGAAAACAGAACAAAACAATGAGGATTTTGTTTATTCTTTCACATTCGGAACCAATTATTTTAGTATTAAGAAGCTTAGAGAAAACTTATACATTTCTGATGATTGATCAAATACTGCTCTGTACAATACATCTATTCAAAATACTTGTGATTTCAGCTGAAACAGGTATGTATCTTTTAGTTCTTGCCCAAACTCAGTTTTCACTAAGGATAAAAATTACCCAGTGGGGATGGATTTCAACAGAAGGTACAGAAACCACATATATAGATATATATATATAGATAGATATATATATTAAAGTTCCATGCCTGCTTATGATTTTTGGGTTTTATTCACCATTTTATGCTGTTCCTGCTTTTACCTTGCAGGAAATTGCCTTTTGCTGGAAGTAAATTATTTGGATATTGTTTCTTCAAAAGTGTGTGCATGTTTGAAGTGTCAAGCAGGTAGGTTATAAAAAGAAATGCATTTACACAAAACAAACAATGCAGCATTTTGGGGGCTGCTTAAGCAGAGCTCCCACTTTCCTTGTTTGCTTGTTTGTTGTCTCCTCACATGGGAAACATATTTTCTACTGTAACTTAATATGACCCAAAAGAGGACTTAGAGGACCAGATCAGCTACTGAATGAGAGGCAAACTGTAAGTTAATTCTTAGCACAGAAATTACTGATTTAAAAAGCCACCAGAGAAGGAATTCAGTCTCCAGTTGTCTTTGAATTCAATGACTTCTTTGAAAACTCCAGTCTGGCAGACTGGATTATTGGTTTTGATGCTGTGCTGAATCTTTACAAATGGCAATAACAAATCTGCAAAGTCAGCAGTAGAGTCCATGCCCTTGTACAACTGCTTGGAGAAACAAGCTGGTGGGAAGGCAGAGGGACTCTGGGCATGGGACACTGTAACATCACACAGGACCACACATGGACTAGAATTAATCCAGAATTAATTTTGCACTACCAGGAATGAGTTATTAGAGCCAAACAGGAAAGAAAACCTTTCACAGCATAAACACCTTTTCAGCCAGACTGGGATGGAGAGGCCACAGGCTCATACAAACTAGGCCACCAAAGAGCTGGCCTGTGTTAAGTCAGGATCTGGTTCATATTCATACCAGGGAAACAGAAACCTGCTGTCAGCAATCCACCTGATACAAAACCCTTAAGGAACCAAAAAGCATTCATCATTCCAAGAGCTGCCACTGCCCATTCACTTCCCTGCTTTCCAGCTGGTTGTCCCACCAGGTGCTGACTGCCCTTTGCCACCCTGCAGGTAGTACAAAAGGTTTGCCTTTTCATTGGAAATGTCGCTGCAGCTTATGCTTGCTTCTGCTCTCTTTTCAGCCAGAGGCCAGAAGCATTGTGCTGCAAACGAAAGCTCTTTTCAGCTTTTTCTCCTGGCTGTTCAGCTCCCTTCAGCTCCCTTTAATCACTTTCCCAAGCTCAAGGCCTGGGCAGATGGCAGCACTATTATCCTCATCTCCTTCAAACATTTCACTTTATTTTTAAAAAACATGCTACCATACAGACTAAAGCCATCTTTGTGAAATACCTCCCCCCGTCCCAAACCAGGACAAAGCCATACTCGTTCACTTTTCTGCCTAACTGTGAATTCTCAATGTAATATTTGGCAAACCATTAAGGGGCACATATTTTACACAGGTACTGGTCTGGCTCCCAGGCTCCCTGTGCCTTGATTTTCTGTCATTGTGTGAGGAAGACCTGACTGCTTCCTACTGATGGGAAGAAGGATGCAGTTAAAATCTTACAGTCTTCAGGTACTTTTGATAGCCTTAAGAAACCCATGTATGATACTGCTCCTCACCTTCTACATGACAAGGGATTATATAGTGTTGAATGACAGGAAAAGGTGATTCACAAAGCAGGTTATTATCAACTTTCAGGTTATGGAAGCTTGGTTAATGAAAGCATTTTATACTGTGCAAAATTTCCTCTTGGCTCTTTTATAATCTGCTTTTTTCTTAGCAAAATAGATAAAACCCAGACAGAGCTGAAATGACCTGACCTTTTCCTATATTAAAATTCATATAGTCTCCTGAGTTGTTTAGATGTAGGAAATGAATATTTGTTTGGTTTTAGCACCAGTGCAGGAGTTGTCCAGAATTTCCCCTGCCCACCTGCACAGCTTGCTGGTGCTATTGCAGCATTCCTGTGTACACATAAAGAACAAATTAAAAATCCTCCTTGCTTCTTCAAATACTACCCAAATGTCACCGGGAGGGTCTTGGGTATTTGTGTCTCTGGTACATCTGGTACAGTTTTATATGTCTGTTTAATTTCAGCAAGTCTTCAGTTCAAGTCTTTCAGTTCAATTCCACGGAGCCAGGTAAATTCAAATAAATAATATCCAAGACTGCTCCTCTTTACATCCTTAACTAAAATAGCTGGGCTATGTTAAACAGAGCTGACTCTGCTCAGAAGAAAAGTAAGTTGTGGCACAATGTGGAGATCAAATCTGTTGTAAGCATCCAGTTTGTGTGTGTTTAATGTCACTGTCACAGCTTTCATGCATAGTAAACTCAGATCTTGAAGAAAGCTTTAGGTGCATTTCCTTATCCTCCTTTCCAGTGTTCTCTACCGATCTCCTCCAAGGGCTGCGTTTTCTCCCCCTCTTCTCTTACAAAGAGTGATCACAACGAGCTCACATACCAACGCTGGCTCAGATGCACAGATGGCTCCTAGACATGCGTATTTCTTTTATAACCCCTTTTGCATGCCCGATGTCCAGCTCTTGCTCGCCCTGATTGGAGCTCTTCTCCTTCAGGGGGACTTGTCAGCTCAACCTGTTGCTTCCAAGTAGGACACTGAAAACAAGAAACACTTAGAAGCCCTAAGAATTTAGGTGTTCTCAAAAATCTTATTTACCCCATCTCTCCCATGTGCTTCCTTGTCTTTTATTCTCAGCTTTTCCATCAGACACAGAAACTTTGTTTTACAGTTTTCCTCTGCCTTTTCCACGAGGTCTGTGCTTGTGCCTTTGCTAAAGCCCCCTATTTTTTTCCTATTCTTTCAGCTTCAAAATAATTTCAGCTAGCAAAAACCATGTGCTCCATTCTGACATCCCAAACAGTCATCACCCCTCACCTTGATATTTGCTCAAATTCTCTTCTTCCCATGGACACGTGTTTTGCTCCAGACACTGCTGCCCACCTGAGCAAACCCCCCCTGCCTCATCCTCCCCAGTCCTTCTGAATTCCCTGAGCAGCACAGGCAGGAGCGACAGCATCATTGCATCAATTTAAGTTGTGCTGGGAACTGTACAAAAATGCACATGCAAAATTAAGTGCCAATTTTATTCTTTTTTTAGTCTTTGCAGCCTACGATTATGGGAAGACAAAGACAAAAGCAAAAGAGGAAGAGGGATGACTATCACGTGAGTATAATGAACACACCACTGACACTAAAAAAAATTATTCCTCAGTTTTTCAGCTATGTTTGCCTATTAAGATACTGTCTAAGATCTGTAAAGAGTATTTTTCAAGCAAAAGTAGAATACAAAAGAGATAAAAATAATTTTAAATTATTAAAATAATTCTGTTGACGAAACTAAATTCTGCGTGTATCCATACTGATTCATGAAACAGGAACTCTACAATGATGTAGGAAGACTCCATGCTTGTTTACTTACATAAGCTACAGATTCTTAAGAGAATTTTGTAGCTTCTTTTTCTAAATGCTTTGCTGACAGCAATGTAGCCGTGCGCACAGACTGCTGCTTCTTTCAGGTCCAGCTCCCAAACCCATGATTTTCCTTTCTTTGGACCATGCTGGATTAGGATTTGCTTTGTTTAGAAAAAGCTGTTTCAGTGGCAGCTGGCTGTAGCAGGGGCTGTGGTGCTGATAAATGAATCACACTGAAGGACAAAGTCTCTGCTGCTGTTGTGCTGTACCTTCCAGATACATCCTCCGAGTATCTTGGATTTTGTATTGAATGCTCCCTTGTTATTATTGCTACCAGGAGGAGGAGTCCTTTGACCTTGCTGCTGTTGTCCCTCTGCCATGTGACATTCTGATGATACTGTTCATATGCTCTGTTTTTCCCAGCTCGGTGTAATGCCAGACTTCTCTGTCTTGCTGCTCCTACCCAGATCAGCTTTCTGGATGAGGTATTGCCTGTCTCCTGCTGCTTTGCAGTGAATTTAATGCCTTGCTCTTTGGAGTCTGTAGACACCTTTTATACTTGTCGTGTAAATGGGGTTGTGGTTAGCAAGTTGTCCATTTACTGGGCATTGTATGCAGCCCTAGGGGTTTCAACATGGCACTGCAGTGTACAATCTACTCATTGAAGGGTTTTGCGCTCCCTTAGTGTCTGTGGCAGACTCAGCTCCCTCAGGGATGTACTGCAGTGGTTTGGCATTGCCAAGGAGGGATTCTGCCCATTTTGGTGGCATTGTGTACTGGCAACGTGGTGTTTCTCTTGCTTTGTGGTACCCAGCAGCAGATGCTTTTGGGTGTTTGGGACTGGCTTGAATGAATCTCCCCATGTCGAAATCTACATGGAGGTGATTCTTCTTTGGGCCCTTGTATGGTCCATGGAGACTTACTCAGTATATTCGCTGGAGTCGATGGCGTAATTCCTTTCACACTAAAGACAGTGCCTGCAGGACGTAGTTGCCATCTTTCCATTTTCTGAGGGAGATTAGGATGACTATCTCAGATTTAGAGGTATCCAAGATGTCTCATACTAGGTGAGATGTGGGATCCCACATAGGACGTGATTCATCCTATACTGTACATATTGGCACTGCCAATGCCTTAGTCTTCTTTCCAGCCTCCCAACTTTTCATCAGGCAAGGATAATTCAAATGCCTGATCTTACATCATTGGTGACTGTCTGAGTAAGGCAAAACAGACACTGGCCAGACAAAATCCTTCACTTTTAAACAGAACCCATAGTACCTGATAGTATTCAGTACAGAGTGGTCATGTACACAGAAATAATGTACTTCTTATCGTTAAAAGGGAGTTTTATCTGTTGTGAACTCTCCCAGGAGCTGAGTGAGGTTTTCATTAAATTGAAGTGTGTCCATTTGGGTACTGATCACTCTGTTTATTGCACACTTTGTATGGCTGCATGTTGTATGTATACTCTCATTTGGTCCCTTGCACCCAGCAAATGGGTATCAGCCTACCCTTGGGGGATCACCAAACCCCCCATCAAGTTCAAACAATCATTTTTCCACTCTTTCTGCAGCAGGGAAAATGTTGTGCTTTCTGCAGTAAGGGGTGTCTGAAGGAATAAAATGTAATTACAGTTCCACCTAGAGCTTGGTCAAGCTCCATCTGTCTTGCTGAGATCAACGTTGCAGCTAAAGACTGTGCCAGGAGCTGATGTGTAGGAGTCTGCCTGAGTTACCAGCCTGTTGTCTGCTCCTTTCATGAGTGTGGTTCTGTTATTTAGTGGCAGTCTGATACGAAGCACAGCAAAGCCACAGGCAGTTTTTTCACTGACTTAAGTAGGTTTAAATTAGGCCCCACAATAAAAATTCTCTCTTTAGAAGACAGGATATAACAGAATGGTGAGGAGCTGTGAGTGGCTTAATCATTACATTTACTCAGCTTTATGACTAATGCCTGTGTCAGTTAACAAGTTTTATTAACAATATAGTGACCTTGAAAACTCTGTACATCTGACTAACTCATTCTCTTTTATGAGTAAATGCTCTCTATATTGATCAAGGATGTAATTGAAATGATGTCATGTAAAGTGACTGGAAGCTTAAAATTATTTAAATAATATATGGATTGCAATTTCACTTGAAACTGATATAGTTTTTAAACATTGAAATAACACCCTAAATTACTGAAATTAAGGGAGTCAGCATACTATCAGTATCAGGTAAAATGTATGTGTATAGTGAAATGAGTATTAAGGCTATTAATCATAGGTATGAAGTGCTAGGTAGTACAGTATTATTCCAGCACTGAAAACCATTAAACGTGGATATGATGAATTTGGGGTCTGTAATTTGCCAAGGTTGAAAATACGTAGGGCAGTGAGAATGGATATCCATGAAGTATATGGATTATAATGCTAATGTTGTGGCAGGTCATGCTTAACATGAGGTGAGGCTTTAAAGATGTTCCATGCACAAACAAGTGCAGAGAGCTGGACAGTCACTGTAAAGTTATGGGGAGCAGCTGAGACTCACTGTGTCAATGGTGAGTGCATCATACTCCAACCCACTCAGAGATCCAACCACCCCTTTGCTCTGCCCCTGAAATGTCACTTATCACTGAGGTAAATCAGCACATCTACTTAGCCATTTCAGTTCTTTCTCTTCCTCAGAAACTTATATGCCATAGCACAAGTGTGATATATGCGGTGTGATCACACCTCCCAAGTCACATAGCTGGTCTGCTTGCTGTTGAAGCCAATCTTCTACACCACTCAACAAAATAACATTCTTTCTTTGAGAAAGGAATATCCATACATTTCTCTGTGCATGAATGTTGTGTTTTGCCCTGCATTATAGCTGCAGTCCATAGCAACCATCAGTAGTAAACTATTTGCGTCAGTAATGCACCGTGGTCGAGCACCATGCTTCGTGTTCCCCCCATGGCCTCATTGACTCAAGAAACAGACACCAGAGCCTCACACAGATGAGACCTGACCTCCTTCCAAACACTCTCTTACTTAAACACTCTACTTAACCCTGCTTAAATGTGCAAGGACAGCTCTCCTGTGTCAATGTCTTCATTCAGGAATACAAAAATGGCACAAAATGTTTCTGAATGGCAGCAGGACTCCGCAGCCTTGGGGTGTGCTCTGTCATCACAGTGCACAAAGAGGCTCCTCTCATCTTTATTGCACATCTAATGTGGGGGGGGTTGGCATCATGACCTGGTGAAGGGGCTGAGCCAGTGCAGGCAGGTAAAATGGAGCTTTCTGTCAAACCTGCTGTACAGATCACAGTCGTTCATCGAGAGAACCACCCTTCACACCACGTTTCAGCCAAATGTATGCTGGGAACCAAGAGGAGCCATGATTTTCATGTGCTGCAGGGGTTGGGGAAAAACGCAGCAGGAGAGAAAATTCCACCATGAAAGATGTGTGGGAGGGATGAGGGAGGGAACTGAGGAAACCTGGGAAGTATCATCAACTTACTTTGCAAAGACTCCCCAAAACAGTATCCATCTGAGTAAGAGCCAACATCTCTGTGAGTCTCCCTAGGTCCCCTTTACAGACATCAAATCAATAAAGTTGATGCAGTATGGGACACAATAAGTCTCCTCCTTAACTCCACATTTAAGACATCAAATAAAACACCCCCCAAAACTTCTTGCAACGCACTGGAACAGGCTTCTCAGGGAAGTGGTTGAGTCACCATTCCTGGAGGTATTTAAAGATGTGTAGATGTGGTGCTTAGGGACAGGGTTTAGTGGCGAACTTGGCAGTGCTGCGTCAACAGCTGGACTTGATCCTAATCATCTTTTCCAACCTAAATGGTCCTGTGATGCTACTAATTTCTCTCTCTTGAACATGAAGGATGTCAAGATTCAAGCTCAAGCAACAGTACTGACCATGTACATGTTTAAAGTTTAATTGGGGTAAAAGCCACCACTGTTGTCTTTACTGAGAAAGCCACATTTTCTTACCAGAATGCTGTTAAGCAGGATTACTACTTAATTATGAGTAAAAACACCTTTGTATGTCAGGTTTGTCAATAACTGTAATTGCTAAGTTGCATTGAACTTTAGTGGGTATACTGTAATTTTTTCCCCCAATATTCCAGAATGATAATTATCCATTTTCATCTTATTTTGAATATGCTTGAAACACTTCATAGAAGTTTGTGGGAGTATCAAGTTTGCACCAATGCAATTAGTTTGCTGTCAGTAGGTGAGTGAAGTCCTTATCCTTTGTGCTGTCCCTGTGCCTGCAGTCCCTCACCACCTGCCCCCTGGCTCTTCACTGTGCTGTGCTCTCCTGCCCCATGAGGGCTGCTTTGACTTCAGCCAGAATCTATCTGGGAGAATTTACAGTAGGTGGCCAGCAGTGGATCACAACTCTCTGCCAAGAATCTTCAAGCTCTCTCTTGTACCATACTTTCATGAATAGCCAACCAAAATGCATAGCAATTTATGTGTAAAAATAGTTTGTGCATGTGTTTGTATATATATGTATACATATACATATATGTGTATATGATGTATATACATGTATGTGCATGTGTGGTGTGTATGTATATATGCATTTAAATACACACATAGGCAGACACAGAATCATACACAACTATATCCAGCTATCCCTGATTTATCCCCTAGGTGCTGCCTAAAGAACCTGACATATAACAGCAGTTATTTAAAAAAAATCCAACCAAAAGCTCTAAAAGCAGGAGGCTGGTACTACATGGTAACTTTCTTGTTATGCAGATGTATTCCATCACCACTGTAGCTGCAAATCCACCAGGCTATACCTTTCTTCAGTGATGTTTATGCAATGCTCTAGAATTTAATTGATCAAGTAGGATGACAGTCAGTCCATGTACATTGAATAAATGCTACTTTGGAAAACTGTGACTCACTCAGAATGAAGTGCTGTTGGGGAGGTTTTCTGTCTTCCATCCACTAAAGTGAGTCACTATGGAATGAACTGCTGATTTTTGCAGGCAGACCTTTAGACAAGAGACTGAAATATCAAGAAGCTCTGAAACATCAGCCTTGTTCTAGAAATCCTTTAATGTAAAAAGAAGTCTATCTACTCCAGTGTACTCTGGCATGAGATGCTAATCCAAGCTGGCTTCTGTCTCAGTTTATCTGGTCTTATTTGGCAGCGTTTTTTTCCAGAGTAGAGGAAGGTTCTGATGGTGTTAACTTTCTCATTCAGAGGTTACCAATGTACATAAGACACATACATTTGTACATGAGTGTTGTACATGACTATGGTATTGCAGCTCTAGTCTTGATTGATGCTGGCAATATAGTGTGTTCTGAGGTTTGTACTGAACATGGTTAAGGTTCATCATATAAGGCAGCAGCCTGAGGAGAACTAAAATGTTTAAGTTGCAAGAAAACCTGTAGCAACTTACAAATTCAGCCGCTTTTAAAAATCTGAAATATGAGCATTTTTGAAAGTAAAGCAATGCATAACTAAAATACCTTGGAAACTCCAGCTCTGCCTCTCTAGGAACAGTAATCCAACTTCCTTCTTCCTGACAGAGCTTCTCTGAGATATCTGTACTTTGAGTCGACACACATGTTGGCCATTAGGGATGGACTAAGGAGAGCTGCAGAAATAAAACCCCTGTTCTGTGGAGAATGTCATTATTTGCTTATATTTGGGTTTTTTCCAAGCTCAATTAAAAAAATCTGGGAAGAGTGACTGCAGCTTGGAAATCATGGCGACACCATGGAGCATTATCATCTCTTGTTTGACCATGTGTACATTATGAATCCAAGAAGCTCCTGCTGAGGAAAGGTACAGCAGTACATTGTCATCAAAACATCCAAGGGGATGGCATTTTCTGGCAGCAGTATGAAAGGCTTCATGAAAAATAAACCTTAACCATCTCAAGTGAGGGTGTCTGTGCTATTGTCCTGGCACAATAAGCATCCTCTGTAGCTTAGCTTTTACCCTTTGATACACTGCTTTCAGAAAGGCATAAAAAAGCTTCCTGTAGCTATTGCTGCCATCTCCCACTAAGCCGGATCGCTGTGTGGCATTACTTCTCTTCCTCAAAGTTAGTGCTGAGGAAGTCAACAATGCTGAGAAAGTCAACAATAAGATGAAAGAGTGATCTTAAAACTGTGTCCAAGAATCATTGTTTGCTAGGAAGGGAGCTGGAGGGGTGTCTTCACTTAGGTTTTGCACCTCTGTGGTTGAATCAGAGAGAAATGCATTCCTTCCCTCTCTTCCTCCTCCTACACCCTTAAGTAATAATGCAGGAAGACATTTGAGATAACTAGTTCCTTGATAGGAATGTGTATCCTTATTTTCCTTACTTAAATGAAGGGACTTTATTAATTGGAAAAGATCAGCTTTTGTTTACAGGAATCTGTACAAAATAAACAACTGCAAGAAGGATCATAAAAACATGAATCCTAAGGGCTAAAACATCAGAGGCAATTAAAACTTCAGGCTTTGCACATACTGAGAGAAAGAGTGGCTATATAAAAATAACTTTGAGGAGGATACTTCCACGGCAGTGAAGCAGCTAACTCCTACATGCAGCAACACATACATGCAGCCTACTTTTTGTCAGGAATGGATTCCAGGGTCCCAGGGGTCCTGTGTGAATGTTGTCACTCTGCATTCACAGCTTCACACACAAGAAAATCTACTGCAACGTGCACTTAATCCTTCACAGGAGCCTGGGAAACTCAGCCTGGACTTTGCTACATTTCAGAAATCTTCTTACAAATCCATGCCCACCCCACTGCAGGTTTCATAAGGACCCCTTCACTGCCCAGGTGAGTTAATTCTTCTCATCTCCTCCTCCTTTGCCAGTAGCACTGGTCTCTGGGAAGTAACAAGTCAGGCAGTCATCAAAATCTTTCCTTCATGCAGAGGTGGATATAGCTGGGTGAGTATCTAGGCCACCTAACATTATGAAACTGCACTGTTCCAGCCCTTTTCCACACAGCTGGGGCATCACTGATGTTAGCTGCCGAGTTTTCAGCATCTCCAAAATACTCTTTTTACAACATCCTTTCAGAAAAAAGCCACAATAAACACTTCAGATTCCTAGTCTGATTTAAGTATTCATTGAACTCTATTTAAATCAGGTGCAAAACAACAACATCTCCAACACCAGTGACTGTATCAATTAGTAAAAGATGATATTTTAAGCAGAATTCTCTGTGGGAGGCTCCATTTTCCCATTAGAAACTTCCTGATCCTTGATTATTTCTCCGTCATCACTGGTGTTTATAATTCTCCTCATTTGCTGAGAACATCATTAATATTATGCACCAGATAGGTAACAAAGTGACTTTTAAAAAAGGGTAAACTAATTCACAGTAGGAAGCCAGAAGTGTACCAGGCTGTGGCTAAAGCTGCAAAAAGGATCACCAATTATGAGGCCAGAACCTCACAGCTGTGTATGTGGATGTGTATTTACAACTGCCTCTTATTAATTTATTTATTCTTTCTCTGAGCCTCAACTAATGCTACTCCCCTGTGAGGCTGTGAATGCATTCATACATGAATGCATTAATAGTGGGCATAAACTAGGGAAAAAAAAATTTGTCCCAGCATGTCTCCATCCAGAGATGTGGAAAACTTTGATTATTCATTAGGTAAGAAAGAGCAATAATAAAATCCCTTTTCTTGTATTAAAATTAAATCAGAAATGCAGGAAAGAGCAGCTTGCCACCAGCCTGATTCTTCCAAGGGCTGCAGTTTAGGTCAACACTGAGGCAAATTTATTTACCTAATTCTCATAGGAGACTGTCAGTCCCTCGGGGCTTGAGAAGTCAGTCTCCTCTCCACTGTATTTTCTTTATTTCCCTGTAAATTTTTTATGTCCAAGTTTGAATCTGAAGGTCTTTTCTGTATCAGGTTTGTGTATATTTCAGGTGGTTTTGTTAAATGAATCTTCCTGGAGTACCATGATACTTTCCATGTTACAAAGAAGCACTTGATGCTGTGAGAAATTTGGGTTAAAACCAGTTCCTTCTTATCCTTGGGCTTTCCACGTGGGTGTTATTGCTTCCTTCCTTCCCTGCAATAGGGAGCACCAAAATCCTATGAATACCATGTTTGGGTCACCTGCTGGAGAAAGACAACCTGGAAATGCAGTATTTCTCTTCACTATGGCAATTTCTGCAAGTCAAAACATGACTGGCAAAAGATGTGAGACCATTTTCTCACTCAAGACAAATATAATTCTTAATAAATAAATATTTTTTACAGACAGGAATAAAAATATAATGTATCTCTGCAGTTTTCTCTTTTAAGTCTTCCTCAGTAAACTATCTGTATAGACAAATTACATTGCACACATGAGGTCAGTGAAAACATACAAAATAGGTTGATGAAATCCCTTCTATTTTGTGGCTCCAAGAGTTAACATGGATATTAACTTCAGAAAACAGAACATAAGATATACCAGTCAAAACTATAATAGTGGTTGGAATAATAATATTAAACATGAGTGAACCTTAATATAAAAACACAAATACACCTCTGACCCAGCAGACTGACTCAGAAAGGAACCAAGTGGAGAATCCTAGAGGGAGGACACAAATAGGTTGTCATTGCTTTCACAGGTCATTATAGAAGGAGCAGCCTGTCAGGAGGTAGCCCTCACTCACAATAACAGTATCCTGATGTTCACTCTCCTGTTGTTAAATCCCGCTTTGTTGTGGTGACCAGATTTTAATTCCTTTTTCTGGTCACAGCCAGACTGAGGATTTGTGATCTGCAACAACAAACCCTCAGTGCAATCTCTTGTGCCATTTTTTTCTTTTCTATTATATGATTCTTCCTAATCTAATTTTCCCTGTTCCCTTCCCTTCCCTGCTGCCACTGCATGCTGAGCAGTAGGAAAGCCACGGCCAAGACTGGGGGCCTGCCTGTCCTGGGAGGCTGTAGAGCCTGGAGGGCCCCTCAGGGAGCAGAGGAGAGGAGCTACCACAGACCATCCATGATCCACCTCAAGCACCTGAACTGCAAACCTATTTTTTAACTGGCAGTACTAATTCAGATAAACTCTAATTATTCCTGCCAGCCACCACTCTCTGCATGGGATGTCCCACCTCATTGCTCACACAATTTTGCTGCAGTAAGGCTTCCTGAACTCTTCTCCATTTCTCATATTTTAATGTAAATATTTTTGGAGGGCAGTGTTATCTGCAAATTATCTCATTTTATTGTACTTTTTCCCACAGTACCCATTAAGCAGATTACATACCATTTCTGTAGAGAATATTGTAGGCTTACTTTGTGCCTGGCCGAAAATATATGTGTTCTGATTGTTTCATTAACTGCAATTGACTCTGATAAACAAAAAAAAAACCAAACAAAAAAAACCCCCAAAAAACCCAACAAACTTATGTAAGAGAGCCACCACTTTTCTTTATCAAAGTTCTGGCAAGAACCTCCTGATATTATGACTACCTAACAGTTTCACCATTTCACATTTAAAATGATTGTTACAGCGTGTTATATACTGCTGAAAATAACCCTGGATGACGTATGTTTTTCCTGAGTTATCCCTATTTTTTAATAATAAGGAAAAACACCTGTGGCTTTCTGTTTCCCTATTACAGCCATTGCATTTTAAGAGCTGAAAAAAGCAAACTGAGAAGTGGGAGATCTCGACAGCAGGGAGGTGTTTAAGCCCACTGCAACTGGGCCGTGTCCAAAGTGAGTCTGTGAGCAGACGTGGTGCAGAAGTTGCAGACAATGATTCAGATCCTGGTGATGTAGGACACAGTACTGAGCACAACATAAGGCTATAAAGGAAACAGGTAATGCCCTACCCCTACTAAATACAGCATGAGGTATCCAAAATTTAATCATAAGTGTATAGTGGTGACACTTGATTAAAAACGTGGTAAGATATACAAACCAGGACTTTTTTGTCATTCTGTTTGTTCTGCATTTTTTGCTATCTGAATAAAGCAAGCCTGAGGGGATATCCTGTATGAAAAATGCTGCTTGTCTTGAAAGTTCAGTTCATTAAATCAAATTCTGACCTTTTAGAGTTTACGCTAGCTGAGCCTTTCTGCTCCCTGGATAGCAAAACTGTTGGTCCACAGATCTGACTTCTTCATCAAACATTCTTCACCTTCCCGACCATTAAATGACCCTCCTTTTTCTTGAAGTGTTTTCTGATGCATCAAAATGCAAACAACTAAAGGGCATCTATGAAGCAACTGTTGAAACAACATGGCTTCAGTTCTAAAGGAAATACTTGGCAAAATAAAATCATTCCTACAATCACAAATTTCCAAATCAGCACAAATGTATAATTGTAAGAACATCTGCACACACTTACAGGCACACATGTACTATATATAAATATACATGTAGCCACATGCACACTCAAGCAGATAAGACATGCTTTAGCTTGCTGTGCTGGCTGTACTGGGGCCCTCACCTGAATATATCATATACCTTTAACTCCAGCCCAAGATGAACAGACTGTTGGCTGAATGGAGTCTTTTTATAGCACTAGTCCATGGGGAAATTCTTCAACAAAAATGCTTTTCTGATCACATTTGCAATTCATATATGGTAGGAACAGGATTCTATTAATTGAACACTAAAAACCTTCCTAATTATTGCATATATTATTAATGACCTTCATGCCTCTACAATAAGCAAACCAGCAATGTTCAGTACCAATGTACGTTCTGAGAGTTTTCTCACTGTGGATTCTGTACAATTGCTCTTCAAATGGTTATTTTTTCCTGAGGATTTCTACATTTAGATGACAAATCAAGCTTCTCTAATTGCCAAATTGTATCTGCTCCTTCACCAAGAGACACCTTACAGAGTTTCTGAGTCAGAGTAACCAGGCAACCCTAAGTCTCTAGACTAGGAGGCAAAGGAAAATGTGTTCTCCTACAGCAAGAAGAAAAATTATCATTTCAATCTCTATTCAAAAATTTGTCATAATAGAAATAATGTTTGCTGTGACTCAAACATTTCAAAGGATGATATAAATCCTCAAGCTCAAGATGTCCCAGACAGAAGCTGAGGAGTTTCTTGCCAGTTCTCCCAATGCTGCTGGGCAAACTGGAATCCTGGCAAGAGCTGGTCAGACAGCTCTGGGCCTCTGAGCTCCAGCATGGTAATGTCTTTTGAGTCCTGTTAACTGTGTAAAGTCATACCAGGGAGATACCAAGTGCCAATCTGTTGTTTTTCCTGGGCAGAAATCCCCTGATGGTCCAGTCACAGCCAAGTCTTTATAGTGCAAATTTCTGCAAATCCCAGGGATGACCTTCCACTAAGGGCAGCTGCATGAGCCCACCTTTGCTTTGACTCACTGACGTTTATCCAATGACCTGACAGGGACCACAAAATCATATTTAGTACAAAACACCCCCAACCTTAAAAATAACTATCTATCTATCTATCTATCTATCTATCTATCTATCTATCTCTCTCTCTCTATCTATCTATCTATCTATCTCTCTATCTCTCTATCTATCTATCTATCTATCTATCTATCTATCTGTCTTTGAAGAAGAAGCCAGAGGAAAGGAGCATCAGCACTGGTCATGGTTCAAAAGGTGACTAAATTGAAAAGCCAGGGTATTTCTTGGGGTCCTCACCGTTCCTGGGGAGTACTGTCTGTGTTGTGGGAAGTGCAAAGAACAGTGCTGCCATGCTTCAGCAAGGAAAGCAGCAGCCTGGAAGGCCAAATATTCCGTGATGATTGTGTGCATGTCCCTCTCTCAAGAGCATCTCCCGCAGCTGGGCAGTTGGGAGACATAGATGAAATCCACTTTCCACAGAAGCAGCAGTTTAGGCCATCAAACCCCTGTCCTGATTGCTTCTGATCAGCTTGGCTGCTGGATGCAGAGTGCTAAAATAGCAGCAAAGTGACAGATACTCCTCCCTCCAGCTCTCCAACCTTCCCTTCTCTAAAAGGATGTGTGTGCTTGCTGATGCCCAGCCTCCTCCCTGCTCACTCTGTGGAGCTTTTCCCCCACTTGTGGCTGGTAGTGAGGTCTAGTGAATCTCTTTTGCATTGGCGGCTGTGGCTTAAAGACTTTCATCCCAGCCTAAAGAAATGCTCTCCTGCCTTTAAAAAGCTGACACAACACCCCCAGATTATTCAACACCACTTAGGCACCACAGGGTGCCTCCGGTTCAATAACACAAGACCATGAAATGTCTCAGCTAACTGCAGGCACACAGCTCCCAGGGGAGCAATGATTTCTGCAAGTGAACATCAGAATTTCCTTGTGTTTACCTAAAAAGGAAAATGAAAACTAAGTACTTGAATTATCTTTGCATGGATGTGTTGCATTTATTCTCCTGTTTTCAATGTTGGAGTTACCTTATGGCAAAGACTTCTAACAAAATCCTCTGGGACTATTACTCCTTGCACTTGTTCGCAGGTCTGTACTCTCCCTGGGGAGTGCAGGAGGGAGCAACAGACTTGGTGGTCCCTCTGGCTTCGTCTGACAAGGCTCTTGGAAGATAGTCACAGGATCTTGGAAGAGCCACTTTTTCATCTCCTCTCCTCTCC